>APFE030002493.1:983-25769 GCA_000404065.3 Pinus taeda
TTCTTGGAACTGTCTTCTCTCTACGAATTCCATGCTCTGAACAGTACCTATCAAACTCTTTGCTGTAATATTCACCTCCATTGTCTGATCTAAGACACTTCAATTTATTTCCTATCTCAATCTCAACCAAAGCTTTCCATCTCATCAAAGTATCAAATACATCAGATTTATTCTTAGTACAATAAATCCAAGTTTTTCTAGTTGCATCATCAATAAAAGTAACATAATAATGAGATCCACTGAGAGATGATACCTGAGCAGGTCCCATACATCTGTATGCACAAGCTCCAATTTTTCATTCTTCTTTTCTTTCCAACTCTGAGAAATCTAACTCTCTTCTGTTTTCCATAAATGCAATTCTCACAGAAGTCCAAATCAACATTCTTCAAACCCGGCAACAAATTCCTTGAGTGAAGAATCTTCATTCCTTTTTCACTCATGTGTCCAAGCCTATGATATCATAATGCTGCATCTGCTCCTTTAGAAGTTAAAGCATTAACAGAGTTAGAAACACCATTGCATAAATACAATGTACCAACCTTTTCGCCTTTTGCTATTACCAGGGCTCCTTTGGTGACCTTCCAAGCTTTATCTGTGAAAGTTGTCACACAACCTTCACTGCCTAACTGCCCTATTCAAATCAGATTTTTCTTTAGATCTGGAACATGCCTTACCTCCTTTAGTAGCCATTGGTTTCCATTCTGTTGTTTTACAAGAACCTTACCCATTCCAACAATTTTACAGGGTTTATCATCACCCAAACGAACTTGTCCAAAATCTCCTTGAACATAGTCATGAAAGTATTTCTTATCAGGTGTGGCATGGAATGAGGCCCCTGAATCTACCACCCAGGAATCAGTAATATTTTCAAAAGAAAGAATCAAAACATCTTGTAACACCTCACCTGTCACATTTGCTTCATGATTGTTTTCTTGCTGTGAATCTCCTTCTTTTCCCTTCCGAGATCTACAGTCTTTCTATAGGTTTCCTTTCTTTCCGCATTTCTGGCACACTATCCCTGATCTAGACTTGGATCTACCTTTCCTTGATTTACTGCGATATCCTGAGCTCTTTCCTCTTTCCATTTTTCTTCCCTTAGACTCTGCACTCAAAGAATTTCCTGATGTCTCACGGGAGCTTTTCCGTCGCATTTCCTCACTAAGGATAGCACCGACAACATCATCAAACTTTAAAGTACTAGATCCATACATAGAGTTACTAATGGCCATTACTAAACCATTCCAACTTTCTAGCAATGAGCACAAGAATAATAGAGCTCTAACTTCATCATCAAAGTTTACCCCTACAGAACATAACTGACTTGTAATAGTATTAAAATCGTTTAAATGATCTGCAACAGATCCACCTTCCGACATCTTCATATTAAATAACCATTTCATAAGAAACACCTTGTTTGAGACCGAGGGTTTTTCATATAGTTTCTCCAACGCCTTAATCAAACCCTCTGTTGTTGTTTCCTTTGAAATGTTGAAGGCGACCGAAGCTGCAAGGCACAACCGTATTGTTCCGAGTGCCTTTCTATCGAGAAGGTTCCATTCTTCATCTTCCATATCCGTCGGCTTCTTTGCCTTTCCGCCCAATGGTAGGTATATATCTTTTTGATACAGATAATCTTCCATCTACATCTTCCACAATGAGAAGTTTTGGCCATTAAATTTCTTGACCCTAAACTTACCATCTTCTGCCATTGCTCCCACTGGAACAAGGAACCCTTCTTTCCTACGAGTTTATCAACCAAATAGACCTTTGGCTCTGATACCAATTGTTAGAAAATTATATATTACGGAGCAATGGAACACATAAGATATTGTAGAAATATAAACAAAGAAAACACATAAAACAAGAGAGACACAGATATACGTGGCTCACCCAGTTTGGGCTACGTTAGCCCCGAACAGCGATTCCTTCCTTTCTATTATCCAACAAAATGAAGAGACACAACCTACAGAAAATCCACTGTAATATCCTTTGTTTTCTCTCACATTCTCACCTCTCTGTTTTCCACTCACACACGAATACACATCTATTACACAGCCTCAAATACAATGCCCTCATACAAAGAGAAGGGTTTCCTTCTAGGGCAAAAAAACCTAAACTAAACATAAGTTCTACCGTCAGATCATCCGCCTAATGAACGACCCAGATTGACTAGAAATTACTATACTTTTACAAGGCAAATTTAGATATGTTTTTAGCTTTGTGGGTGCTGCCCCCGAGCCCCCGCCGCCGCTGGCCCCCGGACCCCACAACTGGGGGGAATCAGCCCCCTCGGACCCCCGCGAGGAGGACAAATCCCCCCCACACCCCCGCGCATGGAGGGGTGTACAAATTTCCTGGGGTATACATCCGGCTGAAACAAAGACCTCTGAACAATCATGCTCCACACACAAGAAATACTCAAATGCTTCTCGAGGAAATGGTTTAGTAAAGATGTCAGAAATTTGTTCCTTTTTTCCAACATATTCAAGCTTGATATTCTTTTTAGTGGCCTGCCCTCTAGCGAAATGATATTTGATCGAAATGTTCGTTTTTTTGGAATGCATCACAGGATTCTTGGAGATACTGATGGCAGTGGTCTTATTGTAGAAGATGAGAATAGGCTCATCAAACTTGACTTGAAGATCTTTCAAAGTTTGCTTCATCCTGAGAACTTGAGTACAACAAGTTGCTGTTGCGATATATTTTGCTTCCACTATGGATAATGAGATTGAAGACTAATTTTTACTTAATCATGAAACAAGTCAACCACCTACATAGAATGTTGCTCCATTGGTACTCTTTTTATCATCAACACTTCCTTCCCAATTTGCATCTATATAAGATTGGATAACTAGATCATTTCCTTTGAGATACCATAAAACATATTCTGTTGTGCCCTTACGATATCGGAGAATTATTTTGATGGCAATAATATGAGACTCTTCTGGTGTTTCTTGGAATCTTGCTACTTGTCAAACTACCTGCATTACGTATGGCTGAGAAGTTGTCACATATATAAGACTTCCAATCATAGATGTATACAACCTCTGGTCCAAATACTTTGACAAATCTTCTCAACTTAAGTTGCAACCCATTACCATTAGGGTAAGGATAGGCTTGCAACCTTCCATATTGAATTTGTTGAGCATTTCCTTGATGTACCTAGTTTGATATATAAATATTCCTTCATCTTGTTGAGATATTTGAAGCCCTAAAAAGTATGTCATCTCGCCAAGTAGAGACCTTTCAAGCTCACTTTGTATCTTTGTGGCAAATGTTTTACTTAATTTATCATCAATGCTTCCAAAAATTATATCATCCACATATACCTCAATAATTGTTAGGTTATCTTGATCCACTTTCACATAGAGATTGTTGTCGATGCTTCCTTTCTTGAATCCTTGTTGATATAGATATCTGTCAAGATTAGCATACCAAGACCTAGGAGCTTGCTTGAGATCATATAACACCTTCTTTAATCTGCAAAGGTAGTCTTCCTTGTTATAGAATATAATACCTTTGGGTTGTTCAATGTAAACTTCTTCCAATTCACCATTTAGAAAGGACGACTTAACATCCATTTGGTACACCTTGATTTTTCTCAAGTGTGCATAAACAAGAAACATCCTAATATGTTGCATTCTGGCAACGAGAGAAAATGTTTATTCAAAATCAATTCCTTCTACTTGCACATACCCTTTGCAGACTAAGCTTGACTTATTCATGGTAATATGTCCATCCTCATTCAATTTGTTTCTAAGGATCCATTTAGTTCCAATAACATTTTTATCCTTTTCTCGTGGAACTAATTCCCAAGTGTCGTTCTTCTCAATTTGATCCATTTCTTCATTCATAGCTTATACCTAGTGTTCATATTGACTAGTTTCCTCAAAATTGCTAGGCTCAAAAGTTGTTAAAAGGGCAAGGTGGGCTTGCTATGATGAACAAAGTTGTCGACTTCTTCTAGTTACAACTCCTTCATTTATGTTGTTGATGATTTGATTTGATGGATGATTCTTTTGACACCATTATTTTAAAACTTTTGGAGAAATTTCTTGTACATATTGCTGATGATTTCTTATTTCCTCTTAGTTGAATGCTGTTTCCTTATTTGATTTGTCTTGTTCTAGAGCTTATTCTTCATCCTTCATAGATTCTACCTCAAACCCCTTAGATTTTCTTGAAGGAAAAATCTCATCGTTATCCTTTGGAACACAATCTCCATCAAAAGTAACATTTATGATTTCCACTACTTGTTTTCACCTCAAATTCTAGCATCTATAAGCCTTCCTTTTGCATGAATAACCAACAAAAATACCTTCATCAACACAGGAATTGAACTTGCCCAATTTTTGATCTTCTCTTTTGATTGAGCATTTGCTTCCAAATATTTTAAAGTATTTGACGTTAGACGATCTTCCTTTCCATAGTTTGTACGAAGTCATGTTACAATTGTTCCTGAGAAAACTTCTATTTAAAATGAATACATTTGTATCGTTTTTTTGAATGCAAAATATATTATCTAATTTTTAGTCATTTAACATTGTTATGACCATTTCTTGTATGGTTCTATTTTTTCTTTCAGAAACTCCATTTTTCTGTGGTGTTCTGGCTGTTGAGAATTGCCTTGATATTCCATTTTCATCACAGTACTGTTTAAATACCTTGGAAGTTAATTCTCTGCCATTATTTGATCTCATTCACTTGATCTTTAAACTGGTTTAATTTTCGAACAATTCCTTGTAGATCTCAAATCACTCAAATGCCTCTAACTTTTTCTTTACGAAACTGATGACCATCATTCTAGTGTAATTATCTATAATTAGCATAAAGTATAATTCTCCATCTAAACCTTTTGTTCTCATAGGACCACATAGATCAATATGTATTAATTCCAATGGATGTGATGTGAAGTGTTCTTTTGTCATGAACTCAACTTTTGTCTATTTATTTTGCCTACAAGCTTCACATATTGTATTGGTAGGTTTTGGAATTTTTGGCACATCTCTTACTACTTCATTTTTGTTGATCCTAACCAAATTGTCGAAATTTATATGTCCCATTCATTTGTGCAATAACCAAATTTAATCTTCTTTTACCAGAAAGCACCCTTTAGGTACCTCATCCAAAATATATATGTCATTTGGAGCTCTATTTCCTCTAGCCACAATTTTACCAAACTTGCCTTTCATGATTTCATATTTCTTAGTGTTGAATAACATCGTGTGTCCTTGATCACACATCTATCCAACACTGACCAGATTGTAATTCATATTTTCAACCAACAACACATCCTTTTCTAATGCATCCTTGATCGTACCTCCTCCTATGACGTTTGAAGACTCGTCATTTCCAAAAGACATTGTTTTGTCCTTCTGTTCCTTCAAGGATATGAACTTACTTCTATCTCTAGTCAGATGTGTTGAGAAACCACTGTCAACATACCAAAAATTTCTATTTCTTTGAGCCTTGAGAGCGAGAACACACTTTTTAGTCTTCTTTTTCCATACTTATTCATTCTAATTTCACGAGAATTCCTTTGAAGAACATCCAATTCTGCAATCTAATGAGCGCCATAAATGGGTAACTATATGGGCTCATTTTGCCTATTGTTTCCATTTAATCCACCATTCTCCATAGTTTTGTGCATGTTTTTTAATATATTTATGTCAATTGAGTGAATGGGGATAGTCACTTTACCACGAAGTCTAATGAGTGTTTATTGCAGATTTTTGGACATTTTTTGACCAAGACCGGGCATTTATGAGCAAATCGACAACCAAAATTTGAAGAAACAGGGCTGAGGACTTATAGGAGGGTTGTATCCTGCATATATAACCCCTTCCTTGAGTTCTCCATCAACAACTTCGAGTACAACAACCAAAAATGATGATTTCAAGGGGTAGCCAAGCAAGTCTAGTGAAGTTGTTGTTGTTTGCAGTTTTGGCAGCCGAGTTCCTAAAGCTTAGGAGGACTGTTGGGAGTCCTAACTTGTATAACACTTGTATTTAGCTCATTTTCTAGCTCCTTTTGCAAAATGTTTTGTGATGTAATTATTATTTTTTTGATCAATGAAGATGAATCCACCTTGAACCAGCTCTGATCTTTCTTAGGGGGTTGTAGCTCTTGGGGTTGGGCCCAACCCAAGTGCCCAACACCTCCTTTGTGTATTTATATGTTCTTTTCTTACATTCATGAAATAATTTCTGTTGTTCAGGTTAAATCTTGCTTTGTTACTTAGGTTGTTTTTGATGATCAGAAAAGTTGTTCTTGCTTTAGGTTGATTAGTTAGTTTGCTGAAATAGTAGAAAAATATCCACAAAAAGGCTACCAAGCAGACCTTGATCTCCTTTCTCCCTCCTTGGGATCATGAATTGAGACCGAGGCACTCTTTCTGCCACCAAAACACTATTTTTTCTTTCCAATGCAATTTCTAGTGTGTGATTTCGAGTTGGAGAAGTTGATATCAGTTGTATTTACATGCTTAGATTTTTACTTGTTCAATTTTCATAGCTTTCTTGCATAAATTCCTGTCCATAAAGTTTTGTTCAACACTTTTCTGGTTTTTAGGTCAGAATTAGGTTAAAATAGGTAAAACTATTTTTTTTTAGTTCTCCTTGAATCAGTTTTCAGAAGCAGGTGTGCAGCTCACTTGAATACCATTCTAGAATATCATCCTTTCATCACCCAACCTACTCCAGTCCATCTCTCAAGATTTCCTCCACTCATTTGCCATATTATCCCAAACTACCCTACTTTCTACTTTTTTGTGCAGAACTGCTTTCTTATCCTTTGAACCAATACAACCATCTCCTTCATGTATGATCTCCATTGATAGAGTCCTAGACCCTCTAAAACTTTCATCCAACCTTCATTTCCTTTTTCCCACCATTTTTCCACCTCCAAGCCTTCAAAAATCACTTTCGGCCTCCTCTTGTAGAACTTCCTGTAGATCCCCTGTAGTCTTCCTGTAAAAGTTCATGCGAGTGATTTTTCGAAGTCTGATCACAATGGAAATCTCTAGAAGGGTACTGGGGACTTCTTAGGACCCCTCCACACCTTCCTCATCATCTGCAACAACCAACTCCATCTCCCTTCACCACCAAACCTCTGCACAGTCACAAATAGTTAAAACACAAGCATAATAATTATGCATAAAATTGCTCAAAAATACAAAAATATGATTCTTCCACATTTTCCTTTAGAAATAGCTTGAATACATGCATTTTACCTTTTCAGTAGTCCATGGCATCCATTTCAACAGTTTCATTGCTTTTTCTTGCAAAAGTAGGGTTAGTGGGTAAAACTAGTGTTTGTTAGGCTTTGTGTTTCCTTTCAGTTTTCATCCTCTTTCTGCAAGTAGAATAGCTTCTTTTGAGTTAGATTTCTTCCATCACAATTAAAATCTTCTTCTGAGAACTCATAGAAGTTGGCTTGAGCTCCTAGCGAACTTGTGCCAGCTGCTTAGGTGACAGCCTGCAGTAAGAGCTAGTACTTGTGCATACAACACCATCGCTTCCAAGTTTGTTACAAACTACCCGGTTGATAAAAGTAAAGTATGAAGTCCCAAGAGTTGCAGCATCATTGTTGCAATACTGAAGCTCACTAGCTTTTTGGCGCCATTAGCATTGAAGCGTCAGAGTATTTGTGATTACTGCTTTTCTTTTATTTTCTACCGCAACATTCTGTTAAGTAGTTTATTTCAGCAAGAGTAGAGTAGTTGTTTGATTTCAATTCTACAATTTCATTTCAGTAAGCATAGATTATACATTTCCTATTTTCATTTCAATTATGCAATTTCATTTCAGCTAGCGTAAGTTAGTCATTTCCTGCTTTCATTTCAATTCTGCAATTTCATTTCAGCAAGCGTAGGTTAGACATTTCCTGCTTTCATTTCAATTATGGAATTTCATTTTAGCAAGCGTAGATTAGACATTTCCTGATTTCATTTCAATTTTGCAATTTCCTTTAAGAAAAAGTATATTAGATATCTCCTGCTTTCATTTCAATTCCACAATTTTCATTTCAGCAATGTTTATTTTAGTTAGCTGCAGTTTGTTGTTCAATCCATTTCAAGTTTTTGCAGGTACAAGTAGAAAAAGAAACATAAAAATTCAAAAAGGAGATTTCATTTCATGCCTCGTAGGAATAGAGACAATTTAGGAAAATTCCTACCCAACACCCCCAACACATCACTAAGTTTCCCTTCTCTCTTCTTTGGTGGCAGTGATTCAGAAGAACTTATAGGTGAACCTCCAGCGATATACAAAGATCCTATAACAGAAGAAGAGCAAGAAAACATTCCTCCTCAGACCATGGCTGAAAACATAAATGGTAGAGGAAATGGGGAAAGAATGTAAGGCATCTTTTGCATCCGAGAGACCATTGGGGACATAAAGATAAAAAACATAAGTCCCTCAGCCTTACCTCACTTCCATGGATTGACTACTGAAGACCCTGATACCTTCTTATTTGAGTTTTTTTTCCTTTGTCGAACCTATGACTATGTAGAAGAGAAGCAAAAGTTGAAACTCTTTCCCTCTACCCTCAAGGATGTAGCACTACACTGGTTCATGGGGTTACCTGGAAATAGTATCACCACTTGGGCTTAGATGCAGTAAGCCTTTAATGACAAATACCAGGACTACTGTAGGATACAAAGGAATAAAACTTTCGAATGACCATGGGAAGTGATGAACCTTTAGAAGACTATGAAGAGAGGTTTCAACTCGATTATAAAAGGGCCAGGTGCACACTTGACCCCGAATCTCTGAAGCTGGTTATGCTCAGAAGAGTCCCTGAAGACCTTCTAGATACCCTCCATTTGCTCGTTGGGAGAGACATCTACCAGCCACCTTATGATGATATAAAGAATGTGTTTAGAAACCATTCTAGGGTAGCCAGGAAAAGAGGTAGGGGAAGTCGACTTTTAGCTAGTACCCCCGTATCTAGTTCATTCCTTAAAAACGAATTTGCAAATTAGATGGAAGATTTCAAAAGTGAGATGAGACAGACTATTGCCATGCAAATGGATGCCTTGTCAATCCAAAAGAAGTAAGAGGAAGCTGAGAGGGCTTTGGCCATCTTTTGTCCCAAATGCACTAGAAAGCATCCTAGGAATGAATGTCCATTACACTCTAGAGAAGTGTGTTTTATTTGTGAAGAACACCATCCTACCAATCAGTGTCCGTCCTTACCCGGATTTAAAGATATGTACCAAGGGGCTGAAGGAGCCACTGAACCACTCTACTTCATGAACCAAAGGAGGCCACAAGGACCTAGACCTTAACAACAGGGAATTCAAGGGACATCCCAAACTTATTACAACCCCAATCAAGCCACTCCCATGCCTTCTTGGGGTCCCCCTACTCATCCTTCCTCGTCCACACCCCCTCCTTGGTCGTATCCTTCTCAATACCATACTCAACCAGCTACTCATTCGTTTCATTCTTACGTTCAGCCGCAACCTCAGTGGAATGCACCTCATCAGGGGTGGAGGCCCCAATACAACTCTCCTCCCACTCTTTTGCTTGCACCACCTGCTCAACCAAAATCGTTAACTCTTGCTCCTCCAAGACAACCCCAAATACCTGCTCAACTAAACCTGAACCCTAATAACAGATAGGCCTAGTAGGTCTATACTAGAGAGACAACATGTCCAACCTATGCTGTGGAGATTTAGGAGATTTACTTACAATCTAGGAAGGTTGTCCCAGATAGCCAACCTCCTCCTAAGGAGGATGAGGAAGAGAAGTAGGAAAGTGAACAAAAATCCATTCCACCCTTTCCTGAGAGACTAACTGGAACCACACAACTGACCCTAGAAGACACTGAAATTGTAGGAGAACTGAAACAATTATGTGTAAAAATACTCCTTCTCTAAGCCACAAAGGATGTGCCTATATACAACAAGATGATCAAGGAGAAGTGCTTCAAACACCGAGGCAGGTGAAAGAGAGATACCCCAACTATCAATGTCATAGGGCAACTGTCCGATCTGATGTTGGGGCAGGTAATTTGTTTGAAATATCTAGACCATGGGAGTCTAGTAGTCAATGTCGACATCAATGACACCGTAATCCCCCATACCTTGATTGATCTAGCGGTTGGCATTAATGTGATGACCAGGGACACTATGCTCAAGCTCAACCTTTAGGGTTCCCTAAGAAAGACCTCAACAGTACTACAGTTAGCAGATCGCTCCACTGTGACCCCTGAGGGGATGGTGGAAGATGTCATGGTCTCTATCGATTCCTAGGAGTCCCTTACTAATTTCTTGGTTCTCCAACCAAAGGAAAAGCTCACCGGGTATCCTCTCATCTTGGGAAGACCTTGGTTTGCTATTGCAGATGCGTACATCAGTTGCCGAGCTGGGAACATGACAATCAAGAATGGGCATATGTCCAAGTAGCTAGTCCTCTATCCTCCTACCCAACCTCTACTGGAACATGATTTACCCCTCTAGTTGGAGGAGGAAGATGAGGATGAAGCCTATTCTGCACAATTGTGTACAGTAGAAACTACCATGGGGGGACCGCAAACCAAGGATGATCTTATTGAGAACTTAATCCAGAATCCGCGCCTAGTGTGTTGCCCTTAGAAGAGCTGGTGGAAGAAACCCAATCCAATCCTCTAGTTGATCTCTGTGTGGCTGATATGACCTCCTATTGAGTCAAGGATGTGGAATTTGGCCCAGAAAAAACTTTGAAGACCAACTCATCCCTGTCCACCTCTCAAGAGAAGGAACTATGTAGCTTATTGAAAAATCACTTAAATGCTTTTTCTTGGAGCTATAAGGAGATGAAAGGAGTCCACCCTTCCATCTGTACTCATCACATTTACATTAAGGAAGATTGTGAACCAGTTAGGCAGCCTCAAAGGAGGATGAATCCAGCCCTTAACGACATTGTCAAAGAAGAGCTGTAAAAGTTGCTGGATGCAGGATTCATGTACCCCATATCTGATAGTGAATGGGTTTCTCCTTTGGTGCTAGTGCCAAAGAAAAACGGGAAGTGGAGAATCTCTGTAGATTATCAAGAACTAAACAAGGCCACCAAGAAGGACCATTTCCCTTTGCCTTTCATAGATCAAGTGTTAGATGGCCTGGAAGAGAAGAAGTTCTTCTCTTTCTTAGATGGGTTTAGCGGGTACAACCAGATCCAAATCAGCCCAAAAGACCAAAATAAGACTACTTTCACTTGTCCATGGGGTACTTTTGCATATTGGGTCCTTCCTTTTGGGTTGTGCAATGCTCCCGCCACTTTCCAGAGAGCAGTACCGAGCATATTTGCTGAACTGGTTCATGATTCAATGGAGATCTATATGGATGACTTTACCCCTTATGGTTCTAACATCCAGGAAGCTTTGACTAACCTGGGAAAATTTTTAGCCAAGTGTATTGAAATGAACCTATCCCTCAGTCTTGAAAAATGTGAATTCCTGATGACTGAGGGGACCGTGTTAGGTCATACAATTTCTCAGCAAGGATTACAAGTGGATCCCAACAAGATTGTTATCATCCAAAAGGTTCCCCCTCCTCAAAAGGTGAGAGATGTTCGGAGTTTTCTAGGCTTAACGGGGTATTATAGAATATTCATTAAGGATTTTAGCAAGCTAGCCTCACCTTGGGCCCTACCTTTCCACATTGGGCCCCACCTTTCCACATTCATACAAATGCCTCGAACAAAGCAGTAGGAGCAACCTTAGGAAAATTTGAAGAGAAGTTGCCTTATGCCATATATTTTGTCTGTAAAAACCTGTCTAAGGCAGAATTAAACTACACTATAACTGAAAAGGAGCTCCTAGTTGTAGTCCATTCTCTAAACAAGTTTAAACACTACATCACTGGTTATCAAACATTCGTACACACTGATCATGATACAATTAGGTATTTGATGAGAAAACCAGATGTAGATGCTTGTATCATTAGATGGTTACTTTTATTGCAGCAATTTGATTTGACTATTGTTGATAAGCCAGGTAAGGAAAATTTTGTTGCTGATTTTCTATCTAGACTAGATTTTCCTGCAGGTGAAGAAGGAATGATGGATGATCAAATGCCAGATGAACACTTATTTGATATTTCAGTACTCTCTCCACGGTTTGCTGATATAGCAAATTACTTGGTTTCAACATAGTTTCCGCCACACCTGTCCTCAAAAGAGAAGAGAAAGATCGTGAGGAAAAGTGCCCCATTCACTTGGATTGGGGGCAACCTATTCAAACTTGGCCCAGATCAGATTTTGAGGCGATGTGTCAGGGAAGAGGAAGTCTTGGACATCCTCTTAACCTGTCATGATGGACCTTGTGGTGGCCAGTTTGCAGCAAAGAGGACTGCTTTCAAGATTTTGCAGGCAAGTTACTATTGGCCCACTCTTCATCAAGATGTCAAGAAATACATCAGCCAATGTGATAGATGTTAAAGGATGGGGAAATCGACTCCAAGCGATGAGATTCCCCTGCAACCTCAAGTGACTTTCGAGCCATTTGAGAAGTGGGGCATGGACTTTGTGGGTCCTATCAACCCTCCTTCAAAATAGAAGCCTTACATTATTGTGTGCACGAACTACTTGATAAAGTGGGCAGAAACAAAGGCAATCATGGTAGCAACCGAAGAAAAAGTAGTTGAGTTTTTAAGGGAAAATATCTTCTACAAGTTTGGTTACCCAAGAGAGTTAGTTACAGATCAAGGGAGTCAGTTTACCTCCAATTTAGTTGAAGACATGCTCACACACCACAAGATTAAGCATGAAACGTCCACCCCTTATCATCCATAATCAAATGGATAGGTGGAATTCACTAATAGAGCTTTGGAAGGGATTTTGACTAAGGTAGTGAGCTGCAGTAGAAAATATTGGGCAAACCGATTAGTTGAGGCCACCTAGGTATATAACACTACTTGGAAAACCACCACTAGTTTCACACCCTATGAGATGGGCTATGGGAAGAAGGCTTTGCTGTCCATAGAATTTGAGTATAACACCTTAAGGATGGCAGCTCAGCTGAACCTAGATCTCAGCCATGCACAAAAGGAAAGACTGCTTTAGCTAAATGGATTGGATGAAAAAAGAATGCAGGCCCTAGTCCACTTAGAGGTATTCCAACTTCATAGAAAAATATGGCATGACCAACACCTCAAAGAGAAACAATTTCATCCAGGAGATTGGCCACTGTTGTATGGTTTGAGATGCAAAGATTTCAAGGGTAGGCTAAGGACAAGATGGCTGAGACCATATACAGTAGAAAAATGCAATGACAATGGTTCAATCCTTATCTGGACCATTTATGAAGAAGCCATCTCCATGCTCGTCAATGGGCATCGATTGAAGATCTACAAGAGGCCCATTTCCAAGTAGGAGTTCATTGATACTCTAGGTAAATCAGTGTTGGTAGTGGAGTAGGTCCTTGTCTCCACTCCACCCTCACCCTGAGCAAAAAAAAAAAAAAAAATAGAGAAAAGCAGAGAAAAAGAATGGAATAAAAGATCCCTAGGTGATAACCTCTTAGAGGCACCTAGGGCAGGCAGTGAGGGTGAAAATGTCTTGGAGGCACCCCAACTGTCTCTAAAAAAAAAAAAAAAGGGAAAAAACAAAAAAGAAATCTAACTTCTTTTGAGTAAATTGCGGGTTGAATGAAGGTCATTGTAGGTTGCAGGAGGGTCGCACCAAAGGAGAAAGACATGGCTAGGCTACAAGCATCCTTCACAGTCCATAACCCCATCACCATTATCCTTTCCCAAGTTTTGGTCTCATTTGTTTTGAAATTTCGCATCCTACAGGAAACTTTGTGTATTCTACAAAAGGATCCTGTAGAAATTACAAAAAGGCCAAAATCCATTTTAAAACAAAACTCGAGGGTTGGAAATTCATCTAGCAGCCCTATGAACCTCTTCACCACCATCTATCTTCCTATTTCACCATTCCATCCCTGTACACCTACATTTCCACTCGTTTTATTATGTGTCCCTGCATAGCCACATATAACGATTATGTTTCTTTCATTCTGCAAACGAAGAAAAAAGAGAAAACATGATGGCAAATAAAAATAGCAACATTTTTACTCATTCCTACCTGATACCTTCCAGCTATGATTTTTTTTCAGTCGAGACCTTCTCCAGCAGTTTTAGCCCTACTCCAATATTAGCCTGAATTTCAGAAGGAGAAGCAGCTATAGGAAATCCTGCAGGATTCCTGTAGTAGCTGATCCCTTTGAAACACATACTCTAGAGATAGGGTCAGTGCAGCAGGACGTATGAAACATGCAAGGATCAATGTCTAAATGAGATATCATCAAAACAAGCCAAGGCCGAGCATGCAGAGCACAAGAAGCAACAACAACGAGGAATCAAATTGCCAAAATCTGAAATATGCATAACACAATAGCGACTGAGCAGGTAAGTGCCTAAAACTATTCTTCAATTGCATGAATCATATTTCAAAACTGCATGAACTGTGGGAATGGTCGATTACATGGAATCGGTGGCTAGCTAATTGGCCACCCTCGTTTAGTTCACACACCTTCATGGAATTTAGTTGAGACACGTCCAAATTCAAACTACTGATCAAATACGCAGCCAGCACATGCGGCACATCAACTTGGGAAGAAGACATTCGAAACCAGTAGTGGTGGTAGCAGATAACGAGATTAATGGAGGTGATGATGGTCAAGCAACATGAGGAAACATAATGACACTAGCGTTGAACCAACGGTCTGGATGGGGATAACGTACCCATCTAGCCACCTCATCTCCTCACTATGGATTATGCCAACATTTAAGTACAGTGCACTCCAAGCCTCCACCACCGTTTTGGTTCATTTGAATTTTATGAAGCTCTCGACTACAGTGTTCATATACCACCTTCAGAGAAGCGAACCAGTCATCCTCCACTAGTTTTCTGCCCATTTTTTTCAAAACCCTCCTGCCTATCGGGCTCTATAGGAGCACTACTGCATTCTACAGGAGCCAAAAAATTTCTATAGGAAAGTCAAAGAACAGCCAGCAGAAGGAAAGCCCAGGATTTTTGTCAAAATTTGAGCTTAAAACAAGGTAGGCTCGGGAAACCTCCCTACATAGGACTTATTTGTATGAGGTGGTGGATTAAAAACACAGAATTGGATTGAAAGAAAGGAGAGTGAAGTTTAAAATTTTGCCTGCATGTTTTCCCTGAGTTCTACATAATTCTTTGTTTTCTTCTCCACATTTGAAGTTTGTCTTCTTCTTTTTCATATTCTATTGTAAAGAAAACACTTGCAACTGTAAAAGCCAGCCTGTGCGAAAAAACCGAATTTGCATATCTGTATATTATCTGAGAAAAACCCCGTGTTATTTATCCTCTGTTCTATCAAAAAAAAAAATTCTTTCCAAAAGCAGAAAATAAAATTCAGGATAAGAGTAGTTTGAAACAAGGGAAATATTGCAATTTTATGTTGTGAAGAAGGAGCACTCAGAAATTCCTCCTACAATTCAGAGAGAAAAAACAGAACTCAGTTGTCCCTCTATCTATGATTTTTGAAATTGTTATTTCTCTCCTCACCTAAGCACTTTAGACACCACTCAACACCGTTCTAGGAGGTTTTATGAGGAAGGAGCCTTTGAACTCCAACTAATTGCATGAGCACCTTGAGGTGGTGGCCCTCTTCACTAGGGCAAATTGGATGATTTTCTTTGAAAGAATACATGGATATGATGATGAGGTGACTGCAGAATTTCTGATGACCTTAAGACCCCATTCGAAAACACATTCCACAGTCAGTTTTAGGCGTATGTCCCTAGAACTTACACCTAATTTTATCAATCGAATCACAGGCCTTCCACTTGGGCTCCCTTGGAGCAAGGAGGAATAATCATTGGGATAGGTTGCCAAGAAAAAAAAATTTCAACCTGGGGAGGATCCTGTAGAGGATAAAAATGGGGTCAAAAGGACAAGCTTACCTCCTCCATGGAATGAAGTCAGCTACCAAATAATGAAATATATCACTTGTGCAGGAAGGTTCAACATAATTTATGGTTATCACTTCAGGTTACTACATGAATTGAGGTATGTGATGGACTTGAGTCCAATTAGAAAACTGAGTCTCACATATTTCCTTCTCTAGTCTTTAATAGAATGTAGTACCAAGCCAAATGTAGGAGTCCCAGACCAGCTGGCCCACCATGGGCTCGTCAAACTGTTGGTAGAAGATGCCTTACACACCTATACCATTCCCATAGCTCGAGAAATTTTCAGGAATATGTCCAATGAAGATGACATCAAAACTTTGACTAAGGATATCATCCCATATGGTAGTGAGGAGGAGGGAGAGAAAGAGGAAATTTAGGAAGAAATGGATGAGGAGACACAACACATTCAAATAGAGGAAGAACAAGAAATAGAGGAGAAGCAGATAGGAAAGGAGAAATCTGATAAAACTACTACTGATCCTAAGGCATAAAAGAAGCTAACCTCAAAATCAAAGAAGAGAAAAAGGACAAAGGCTGAAAAGAAAAAGCCCAAGAAAGGCCAAAAGAAGACTGCCACAGGCAAGGCAGGGAGCCAGCAAGAAAAAGAGCATACATTACTAGAGAAAGCAAAGACTGAGACAAAAACAACAGAAAATGAAGGGGAACAATATCAGGAAGAAACATCCCCTGAAACATTGGAAAAAGAAGCAGCAGTTGTGTTGGCTGCATTGAGCACTCTAGCAAAACAAAATGGAAAAAGGAAAAGAGAAGCACCCATGTACTTCAAGGCTAGAAGGAGCACCAGGATAAAGGTGGGAAAGCCCCAGCCACTGTCAAAGGAACCTATAATAATTGAGGATGCACCTACGAAGAAAAAGGAGGAATCCCCCTCCAAAATATCTATCACTTATGAGAGAGGAAGTCCCAAAACTTCCACCTAGAAGGAAAGAATCAAACTGATGGACACCAAAACAGTTCTACAGGAAGGTAAGACCTCTCTACAAGAAATGATGGCCAAACTGAAGGAGACTAAAAAATTAGAAGAGGAGGTAGCGGAACAGTCACAATACGAAGACATGACCAAAGAGATACCTAAACCAAGCCCTCAGCCTAATTTGGGCTCATATTACAACTTTCTATATGGTGGGAATATCATCCAATAGAAATTCATTATACCCCTTTTCTTTGAATTAGAACAAGAAATAATTAGAACAAACACCTCGATGAAAGTTGCTAAATCCAAGGGAGTTGTAGATATAGCCACATGGAACAATTGCTGAAAGAATTAAGGGAGTTGGCAAAGGTGAGAAACAATGAGAGCATTAAAAGAGCCCAGCTACAGGAGGAAAATGCACTGCTGAAAAAGTAGTTACAGCAAAAGTAAACTCAAAGGGGAAACATATCATATATTTTTGAACAACAACAACTACAGGAAGGTCCCCTAGCAGATCAGGAAGTAGCAGAGGAACAAGAGCAAAATGAAGAGCCACAACCTAATGTTGAAATGATGATAAAGCAGCAGCAAGAAAGGGAGTCTCAGGCAGCAGCTGAAGTGTTGATGCTGAAGCAGCAGTTGCAGGAAAGAAAAGCTCATATGGCTTGCATGGCCAGCTGGGCAATAGAAGCCTTGCAATGTAGACAACCTGCTAGATCTTATGCATTGTATCTTAAAGACCAATGGATCTAATTCCAAATCAAAACATTGGCCCAAAGGGGTGCAATCCCTTTCCAAAATTATGGTTAGTTTATGCATCTGTGTGCTACTAGTTCAACTAAGGATAAGGCCAAATTAGAATTTTACTTACACAATATGGCACTCCCTGATATGAACTTTTGGGATCCAAATACAGCATTGGGAGACCTACAGCTCATGGCTATGGCTTCTTGGATGAGCCATGAAGAAAAAAGAGCAGCAGAAGTTCAACAGGTCATCGCAAAAGAACTAAATGAGCCCCTGCTAATTAGGGCAGAACCAAAAGATCCCTAAGCTCTCATATATGCTCAAAAACACCTTGTAAGCAACCCTTAAGTTCTCCTGGATTATGTTGAAAGGAAAGCGCAAGCTATTGCCCATTTTGAGGATATGGAAAGGCTATTTGGCAATGATTGCCTTCATGCTTGCATGACGAGATGGAATACCTTGTCATATAGCTTGAAGATCAGGGAGTATCACTCCCCAACCAGAATGAGGGAGGCTTTGGTGAGAGTGCCCCTATACAAACAATCAATGCAAAACCTGAAAGCCAACTGGATTGGCCTTAAGTTCAGTCTTCCACTACTCTTAGGACTACTGGAAGGGGTTAAGGGAGAGGAAGAACAAAAGCAGTGGGAGGAAGTGGATAGAAAGGCAGGTTTTCATGATAGGGAAGAGGACATCACCTCAGAAGCTTGGGATGCTAGGGAAGTTGTTAAGGCTATGAAGGATGAAGAACTGGATTAGTTGCTCAGAGGATGAGCAACCCATTCAGCAGGGGGGTTATGATGAGCCCTAGAAATGGGTAACTATATGGGCTCATTTCTCCTATTGTTTCCATTTAATCCACCATTCTCCATAGTTTTGTGCATTTTTTTAATATATTTATGTCAATTGAGTGAATGGGGATAGTCACTTTACCATGAAGTCTAATGAGTGTTTATTGCAGATTTTTGGACATTTTTAGACCAAGACCGAGCATTTATGAGCATATTGGAAGCCAAATTCGAAGAAACAAGGTTGAGGACTTATAGGAGGGGTATCTCTTGCATTAAATAACCCCTTCCTTGAGTTCTTCGTCAACAGCTCGAAGTACAACAACCAAAAATGATGATTTCAAGGAGCAGCCGAGCAGGTCTAGTGAAGTTGCTGTTATCTGCAGTTTTGGCAACCGAGTTCCTAAAGTTTAGGAGGACTGTTGGGAGTCCTCAGTTGTACAAATAAGAAGGCCTCAGGCCTCAGTAGGTTAGCCATTTGATAGACTATTTTTTCACTTTAGTGCAACACTTGTATTCAACTCATTTTTGAGCTCCTTTTGCAGACAGTTTTGTGATGTAATTATTATTTTTTTGATCAACGAAGATGAATCCAGCCCTGAACCAGCTCTGACCTTTCTTAGGGGGCTGTAGCTCTTGGATTTGGGCCCAACCCAAGTGCCCAACACCTCCTTTGTGTATTTATATGTTCTTTTATTGCATTCATGAAATAACTTCTCTTGTTTAGGTTAAATCTTGCTTTGTTACGTAGGTTGTTTTTTATGATCAGAATAGTTGTTCTTGCTTCAAGTTGATTAGTTAGTTTGCTGCAATAATAGAAAAAGATCCACAGAAAGGCTAGCAAGCAGACCTTGATCTCCTTTCTTCCTTCTTGGGGCCATGAATTGAGACCAAGGCACTCTTGCTACCACCAAAACATTGTTTTTGCTTTCCAATGCAATTGCTAGTGTGTGATTTTGAGTTGGAGAAGTTGATATCAGTTGTATTTACATGCTTAGAATTTTCCTTGTTCAATTTTCATAGCTTTCTTGCATAACTTCATATCCATAAAGTTATGTTCAACACTTTTTTGGTTTTTAGGTCAAAATTAGGTTAAAATAGGTAAAACTCTGTTTTTTAGTTCTCCTTGAATCAGTTTTCAAAAGCAGGTGTGAAGCTCACTTGAATACCATTCCAACTTATCATCCTTTCATCAACCAACCTAATCTAGTCCATCTCTCAAGGTTTCCTCCACTCATTCGCCATACTATCCCAAACTGCCCTAATATTTACGTTTTTGTGCAAAACAACTTTCTTATCCTTTGAACCAATCCAACCATCTCCTTCATGTTTGATCCCCATTGACAGAGTCCTAGACCCTCTAACACCTTCATCCAACCTTCATTTCCTTTTTCCCACCATTTTTCCACCTCCAAACCTTCAAAAATCACTTTCGGCCTCCTCCTGTAGAACTTCCTATAGATCCCCTGCAGCTTTCCTGTAGAAGTTCATGCGAGCGATTTCTGAAAATCTAATCACAATGGAAATCTCTATAAGGGTACTAGGGACTTCTTAGGACCCCTCCACACCTTCCTCATCATTTGCAATAGCCAACTCCATCTCCCTTCGCCACCAAACCTCCGCACAATCACAAATAGTTAAAACACAAGCATAATAATTCTACATAAAATTGCTCAAAAGTACAAAAATATGATTCTTCCACATTTTCCTTTAGAAGTAGCTTGAATACATGCATTTTACCTTGTCAGTAGTCTATGGCATCCATTTTAGCAGTTTCTTCGCTTTTTCTTGCAAAAGTAGCATTAGTGGGTAAGACTAGGGTTTGCTAGGGTTTGCATTTCCTTTCAGTTTTCATCCTCTTTCTGCAAGTAGAATAGCCTCTTTTGAGTTAGCTTTCTTCCATCAAAATTAAAAGGTTCTTCTAAGAACTCATAGAAGTTGGCTTGAGCTCCTAGCGAACTTGTGCCAGTTGATCAAGTGATAGCCTGCAGTAAGAGCTAGTACTTGTGCATACAACATAGTCACTTCCAAGCTTGGTACAAACTACCGGGTTGATAAAAGTAAAGTAGGGAGTGCCAGGAGTTGCAGCATCATTGCTACAATATTGGAGCTCACCACAATATTTAGCGAGGTGTCCAAAATTGTTACATTTCTAACATTTGAAATCATCTCTCAAATGATCAAATTTGTTGATATTCTGTTCAGTTCTAGAATATCTATTTCTGAAAGATCTCCTAGAACTATATTCATTCCAAACATATGTGTGACATTCTACAACACTATGTCCAAACCTTCCACATGAATAACAATGACCATAAAATATAGGTTGACCTCGAAGGAAATCTTCTTTGAGGAATTGCCTTTCAAGGTTCTTCCTGTGAGTCTTGATCTCTTGATTTAGCTGAGAGGTCAGCCCGCTTAGTATATTTTACACATCCATCATTTTTTGCTATGATGGAAGGACTTGACTCCTTTTCAGATTTTTCTTTGTAACCAAGACTAGTCTTTTCACTGCATGATCGTTGGTTTCTAATACATTCTCCCAACACCTTTGATCTGCTAGCATAGTTTTGAAGATTTTTTCTATTTTTTACTTCCCTTTGTAGAGAGACTATTTTATCTTCCAATGCTTCTATTTCCTTGTTTATTTCCTTTAATTCTTTCCTGAGTGATTCTTCAATTCATTTGTATTCTTCAACTTTGATTTTAATATTTAGGACCTGTTCCATTTTTGTCTTTAATTCATCTTCAAGTTTGTTGACATTCTTCTTCTCAGCCTTGAGCTCTTTGATAACTGTGATTACTTCATTTTGAAATTCAACCTCAATCATCTCTTGTTCTTTGTCTCCTTCTTCGTCAAAGGCCTCTTGCTTATTGTGCTTGGCAATAAGCAATACTCTTCTATTGATTTCTTCTTGATCATCACTGTCTTCATTGGATGAGGAGACATCTTTGGAGAAGAAACTCTTCTTAAGCCATTTCTTCTTTCCTTGCTTGTTGAACTTCCTAGGACCTTTCTTTCCTTTTATAATAGCCTCATTATGTGAGGACACTTGGCTGCAAAATTCCCACCCTCATCATAATCAAAACATATCAATGGAAGTTTACCTTTGAATTTTCTTGTACCTATTCTCATCTTTTGTGTGAAGTAGGCAAATTTTTTATCTATAAATTCTTCTTCATCTTCTTCCGTTTCTTCATCTTTACAATTGTAAGTTTTCTATTTCGGAGTCTGTGTGTCCTTACTAGTCTTCTTGGATGCAGAAAATGTGATTTCTAAGTGAGATGTACCATCCTCTTTTGCAATCTTCATTTCATATACTGTGAGAATTCCATGCAATTCATTTATGTTGATATTGGTCAGATCCAATCTATCTTCCAGGACATATACCTTTGGGTTGAATCTTGCTCAAAAGGTTCTGAGAATCTTTCGAAGAACAATTTCCTTGTGGACAGGTTCTCCCAAACCTTCCAATGTGTTTGTTATTTCATCAACAAACTAAAAATATGCAACAATATTTTGATCTTCCTTCATTTTGAGTTGCTCAAATTTTGCCTTGCTAAATTTGAAGCTTTGCTTCTTTCGCCTTTGAGTCACCTGCATATATATTTTCAAGCTTACCCTATACCTCTTTACTAGTTTTGCAACTCAATACCTTAAGATAGACAGATTCGATAAGCCCAATGATAATACGGTATTTAGCCTTTACATGATATACCATATTTTTCTTACCTTTTTCATTTGAGGTTAGTGAGAAGCCCTTCTCAACATTTCCCGTACTTCATATCCTTGTGCAAGCAAATGAACCTGCATTCTTCCACTCCAAAGTCCATAGCTATTTCCATTGAATAAAGGAACTCTATGTTTAGTATATTCCATGATCTCATTCTATTTGTTAGACTTCTATTAAAGGAACCAAGCTCTGATATCAATTATTGGAAATACCTTAGCAATTAGCACTTTTAAATATTTTCAGAGCATTAGTTAATCTTCAATTATTATTAATGTTTATCCAATAACAACAGTAAACAATAAAACACAATAGGGACAAACATTTTAGGTGGAAAATCCCCTCCAAGTCAAAAACCACTGAACGCCATGGAAAATTTTAGGGCTAATGTTCACCCAGTGGGCTAATTTTCCATGATTTTTTCACAAAAAGATTCACTAATTTCCAATTTTATAAAAGATGATTCACCTGAATTTTAGAATATAAAATTACTTTACCTTAAAAATTGCCACATTATATAGAGACTATATATAAAATCATTATAAATTGTAATAATTTTTCAAATATATCAATAAACATTTTATAGTTGGCATATTACATATTAGTAAGATTCGCCAATGTTGTTAAACTTCAAGAAAATTTTCAATCCTTAATTTTTTCCTTGCCGAACACTTTTCTAATAAATTCTATTAATATTTAACCCCAACTGAAATGAAAGTTACAACTTCCTAGAATTCTAGAAAAGCATTCTTCTCCAGCTACCACTAGAGGGATGCCCCAACAACCTGGTTTATTTAGTAGTAAATTGAATATATGCCCCAACATCCTAGAGCAAACTACCACCTTGAAGTGTTCCTAGATTCCAACTTGTAGGTGACTTCATGCACTAGCCTAGCACCTCCCTGTCACCCTATAATGACCAAAAACGAGACAAGACTATGGACTCTCGTACCAGGGACAATGAGCCACCACACTATATGATTTACAATGATCTTTTTGTACCTGACTGAACACCCATTCACACTATGACTTGTAAACCAACCATCAAATCATCCCAACAATGACTCCTATACATCCCAAAAATTCGTCTTCAACTCTAGGCAGTTTGACTCTTTTACAATTTTACAATGATGTTATTTTACAAATTGACTTTTGGAAAGAATTGACGCTTGACTTAACACAACTTTTTGAATCATTTGCAGCTATTGAGGTACTGTCGTGCTTGCCTCAAGTAATGGTACTTTGGTGCTACACATCCTTCTAGTATGTGTCTGAGTTGTCCTAAAGTGTTCTCCTTCTTGTATATGCATTAACAAGAAACACTCAAACAACTGCAAAAAAATATACTTATGATGTCCTACAAAAATACATGTTAGAGATGATATTCAAAATTCAAATGAAAACACTAATTATACATACCTTGTTGTAGCAGACTTACCCTTGACTGTTGATGTTTGGTCCTTGCTGCAGTGATCCTTGAATGCGTACTTTTTCTTACCTTCTAGGAGCTCAATATTGAATCTGTTGTATCTATGTAATTTCAGATCTCCAAGGTCTGAAATTTTGTCCTATGGTAGCCCTATGAGTCCTCTTTCCAACCCCACAAGTTTGATCGATATTGGATTCTTCAAGGTGTTATGCCCAATCTCCCACAATGACCTGATTGTAGATTCATTCAGTAGAGAAAACTTTTATGAAGTACCACGTGTCACGATTTCGATCTTTGGCCCTAAAAGCGATACCCAACAAACTACAATCCATCCTCTTTTTGTCACTATTTATGAAATTTTAATCCAATTCTCAGAGAGAAAGTTATGATGATTTTCCCAAGGTCACCTATTTGATATGGAATTTGGGAGCCTACCAAAAATTATTGTGCAATTACAAAGTATAGAAGTAAAAATTCCATCCGAGGATAAAGCTATTACTTTATTGTGCTCGTTTCCCGAGTCATGGGATCATTTTGTTACTTCTATAAGTCTTAGTTCATCAGAAACTATTGAGTTTGATGATGTAGTTGCATCCTTATTATCGGAAGAAACAAGGAGGAAGTCGCATTCCGAAACCTCTACATCAGAAGCTATGATGGTTAGAGGTCGTTCGAAAGAAAGACGCCCCAGGAAGCCGAGCGACTCACGTTCAAAGTCGAAAGGGAAGAAGAGTAAGCTAAAGTGTTGGTTTTGTGGCAAGTCAGGGCATTTAAAGAAGGACTGCTGGAAGCGACAACAACAAACTTCAAAAGCAGATTCTTCGACAGAAAAGAAGGAGGCAAATACGACAGATACAGGTTCGACATCTAGTTCAGGTATGAGTGATGAAGTATTATCAGTTAATGTGTCAAATCATGGTCAACATTGGTTTTTAGATTCCGGTGCATCAAACCACATGTGTATCCATAAAGAATGGTTTAAGACATATAAATCAATTAATGATGGAGTTGTGTACATGGGTAATGATGTAACATGTAATATTGTGGGGATTGGGAGCATACAACTATAAATGTTTGATGGGACAGCTAGAATATTAATTGATGTGAGGCATGTACCAGATTTAAGGAAAAATTTGGTTTCATTAGGAGCACTTGATTCAAATGGATATAAAACTGTAATTCAAGGTGGAGTAATGAAAATTTACAAAGGTATTTTA
>APFE030002493.1:29796-44181 GCA_000404065.3 Pinus taeda
ACTTAGATGAGGAAATATATATGGAACAACCAGAAGGGTTTGTTCAGCATCGCAATGAGAAATTTGTCTGCAGGCTCAAGAAGTCATTATATGGCCTGAAGCAGTCGCCTCGGCAGTGGTATAAGAAGTTTGATTCTTTCATGTTGAGTCAGAAATATGTTAGAAGTGAATATGATCATTGTGTTTATTTAAACAGTTGAATAATGGCATATTCATTATCTTGGTATTGTATGTTGATGATATGATTTTAGCAAGCAAAAGCATAGAAGAAATCAACAGGTTGAAGGCTCAGATGGCAAGGACATTTGATATGAAAGATCTAGGAGCAGTAAGACAGATTTTGGGCATGGAGATTTTCAGAGACAGGAGTAATGGTAAGCTATGGCTGTCACAACAAAAGTATATTGACAAAATACTTTTGAGGTTTGGTAGGAATAACGTGAAGCCTGTGTCAGTCCCTTTAGCTTCCCATTTTAAGCATTCTTCGAGTTTATGTCCTAATACAGATGAAGAAAAGGATTATATGTCTCGAATTCCATATGCCAATGTAGTAGGATGTTTAATGTATTTGATGGTTTGTACTCAACCATATATTTCACATGCAGTTGGGGTTGTCAGCAAGTACATGGTAAATCCGGGTAAAGAACACTGGTCAGCAGTGAAATGGGTGCTTCGGTACTTGAGAGGCACAAGTAGTTATTGTATTACTTACAATAAGAGTAGTGAATTTGTTTGCGGATATGTTGATTCCGATTTTGCAGGTGATTTGGATAAGAGAAGGTCAACTTCAGGGTACGTCTTTACTCTTGCAGGTGGAAGCTATCAGCTGGATGTCAGCACAGAACATTGTTGCTTTATCCACTATGAAGCAATAATTGCTGCTTCTCATGCTTGCAAAGAAGTGATTTGGTTGAAAGTCTTGTTTGGTGAATTTGGTAGGTTGTAGGACAACATCAAGTTATTTTGTGACAATCAAAGTGCAATACATTTGGCTAAGAATCTAGCCTATCATAGTAAATCAAAGCATATACCGATCAAGTACCATTTTGTAAGACAGGTTATCACTGAAAGGGGAGTCTCTCTTGAAAAGGTGCATACAAAGGAGAATTGTGCAGACATGTTCACGAAACCAGTTTTGTTAGAGAAGCTACGCTAGTGTTTGGCTTCTCTTGGCTTGCAGAAAAGATAAAATAATAATAACAGGGCATCAGGCTAATTGTTGTTAAGGTGGAGATTGTTGAGATTTTCTGTTTTGCATGAGATAGAAAAAATCTCAGTAGATGACAACAATAGGAATCAATTCCTAGATTAGATCCAGGTTGTTGGGAGATGATTAATGCCTCCTATATTTGATGAAAGTGAGTTAATGAGGTTGTTAGATTCCCTTTGCTATAAAATAGGCAACCATTCAGATTGTTTGCTATGAGGGTGAGAGTTTGTGAGGATTTAATTATGTAATCTCCTGTTTGATTAATAAGATTGCCGATGCCTATGTTGTGTGGATGTAGCCCAGATTGGTTGGGTGAACCACATTAATTCCTGTGTCTTTATGTGCTTGATTTATCTACTCAGTCTTTGGTTTAATTAGCTGTGCATCTGATCTCCAACATTTTTTTAGTAATGCAATGAATTATATGTTTATTAATAAATATATATATGTGTGTGTTTTTTCGGTGTCGTATTTTATTGGTGTATAATCGATTTTTTTTTAAAGGGTTTTCTTATATTTGCGTGTGAAGGACCATGTCCAAGTTATTTAAGTGAAATGTAATTTTGATGAGCACCTTTAATATATAAATTAATTTTCAAATTAAAAATACACTAATAAATAAATAAAAAAATATAAATCTATATAAATCTTTTGTGGATTTATGTTTGTTTAAATTTTTTATTTGAAAAAATATTATTTAAATATAATAAATAATGGATTAACACATTTTTTTTTATCGGTAAGAACTATGCTAATATATTATGTACAGAAGACAAAATTTACATCATGATAAAACAGAGAGAACCAGGCTCTGGGAATATCATCCTGGAGCTGTTTAGGCTAATAAAAAAACTAGCCCACTCAGGGGTGCCAACCAGAGAAGCGAAACCATCCAAAGAGCTAGCCCACGCATGGGCGCCAAATAGAGAAGCGAAACCATCCAAAAAGGTAGCCCACGCAGGGACGCCAACCAGAAATCCGGATTATCCCACGTAGGGGAGACTAATGGTAACCAACCCATTAACGAAGTTTCAGAGACATAAACACAAAGTATTGATGTTAAAACTAAGCCAAAACAGACAGCAAAAGAGACCAGAAGACCAGACAGAAGATCCATATGAACCTTGAGCTCGGGCATCACTATTCGTCCATTTGCACCTCCTCTACTCGGCACCAACCGTAAGCTTCCCTTTCAGCAGTAGTCGGAAAAGTGTCTTCTATTTCGCTGGTCCTCTCCCTCTGATCGAGCCTTCTTTTCGATTCACTTTCCAGGTCTGAGGCAGGATCTTTAACCTCCTTCTCCTGATTAGTTTCAGGAACCTTTGCTTCTTGCATCTTGCTGTCAGTCTTCCTCTGCCCATGATCATCCAGGGAGTCATTGTCTTCCTGGGAATTTTCAATGAACAGGACCGAAACATGCGCACTAATATGTGGATTATTCATGGAATTGCTAAAATTGAAGATAGCAGAGCTGAAGGCAAGCAAGGCAGCCGAGCTCGATGCACCTGCGTCCAGGAATTAACTGGAGTGAAGGGGATTAGCTCCAGTGGAGCGTAAATTATTGCAATGATAGCAATGGACAACATTATCCGCCTTGTGACTGTGAGAAGTTCCTCCTCTGGACGTGCCTTGACGGCTAAGCAGACACTGTCGAGGTCTCACCATTCTCACAAGGGTCAAAGGGAGGAAACTCAAACAGACCATGGAGTGATCCAAACAACCAGCTACCGGAACCGACTGCGGAATGAGCCAGACAAACAAAGAGGAAATCCCGGCGGAGACGGAAAGGCAGGGAAATCGAAATTGCAAAGACTTGCTTGAAGGAAGAGCCACCAACATTCCCTCACCATGCGTTGCAACATTGTATATAGTTTCAACTGCTTTACCTTGGAGCTCACCTGCCATAACTGCAGCCTCTGCTTGAGCCGAATTGCCGTGCTGGGCATTTACTATTCTCTGCAATGTCACCTTATACCAGCTGCTTGCATTACCTTCGCCTTCGACGTTTGCCACGTGATGGCCTGTGGCCGGCATGTGGCCTGCCGTCCACTCCCATCCCACCCTATCTAACACCCACATCCGGGGGAATGGGTTAACACATTAATTTGCATCTTAAATTATATATAATTTGAAATTTGAAATTATATATATTTTTAATCTCGACTATGGTTAATTCTTAAAACATAGCTATGTATTATTATATATAATTTAAATAGATGGTAAATCATTTCATGTGTTTAATAGTTCATTTATTGTATAAGTTGAATTTGAATGGATCATAAAATTACCTTCAATAAAAAAAATTTACCGTGTTAAAATTCCAAAAGATAAATAGAATGGGAGGGGGAGAGAGGATAGTTCCTTTATCATATAAGTTGAATTTGAATGGATCATAAATTTACCTTCAACAAAAAAATTTACCACATTAAAATTCCAAGAGATAGATAAAGTTAGAGGGCAAGAGAGGAAGGGAAGAAAAAAGACATAGAGAGAGAAAAGTTGAGAGAGAGAGAGATGGAGTGATGAGGGAGAGATGGAGAGAGGGTGTGTATGTTTTGGGGTGAGATAGGGAGATAGAGAAGTTGAGATGGAGGGAAGGTGGGGGGAGATAGTGATAGAGTTGGAAGGCAAAGAGAGAGAGAGAGAGAGAGAGAGAGAGAGAGAGAAGGGGAAGATAGAGGGAGGTATGAGAGAAAGGGAGAGAGATGAAGGAAGAGAGAGAGGATGTGACAGAGTGAAGGAGAAAGGGATGGAGAGAGAGATGGAGTTGTAGGGGTAGTCTAGAGAGGGAGGTAAGAAGAAAAACATAGAGAGAGAAAGGTGGAGAGAGAGAGGGAGGGAGTGATAAGGGAGATGGAGAGAGAGCAAGAGAGGACAACAAGAGGGAAGATTAGAAGGGGGGTGAGAGGGAGAGAAGAGGAAGAGAGAGAGAGAGAGAGGGAGAGGAAAAGGAAGTGAGGTATACATAGACATGGAATCTGGATGTAGAGTGTGTATGTTTTGGGGATGATATTAGAGACAAAGGAGAGATAGAAGGAGATATAAATATAGATGGAAGGTTAGGAGAGGGAAGAAGAGAGAGATGGAAAGAGAGAAGCAGGGAGGCATAGATAGATACATATGGAGGGAGAGAGTGTGTGTGTGTTGGGAGGCACGGTGGGGTGAGGGTGGTTGTGCGATAGGGAGAAAAAGAAGGAGAGATGGAGGGAGATATAGATATAGATGGAGGGGGGAGAGAGAGAATAATATTTTTTTGCACTAGATGCATTGATTGAGTGTAGATGATGATTTCTAATCCTATTCGATTGCTTGCACTAGATGCATTGATTTTGGTGTAGATTTTGATTTCTAATTATGTTTTATTGCCTGTACTAGATGCATTGATTTCAGAGTAGATGTTGATTTTTAATCTTACTTGATTACTTGCATTAGGTGCATTTAATTTAGTGTAGATGTTGTTTTCTAATCCTATTTGATTTCTTGTATTAGATGTTGTTAATATTGATGCTGTAAATTATTAAAAATATTTATCAAGATATATTTAATAATACCTAAAGGCACACTATTAAGAATTAATTCGCTGTTAAAAGTTGCGATAAATGAAATAAATGTGCATAATCAATCCTCCTGCAAAGTGCAAATTAATTATTGATAAAATATTATCCCTTATTCATGCCTAACTAATTACTAATAGACAAGTACATATTTTCAATATGTATTCAAAATTACTAATAGATACTTGCATACAACAATATATTCAAAATATTTATTACAGGAAAAGATATATTTGTAAACATTCAAAAAGGGGGGTGAGATAGAGAGACAAAGAAGAAAAGATGGAGGGAAATATAGATATAGATGGAGGAGGGAGAGGGAAGAATATTTTTTGCACTAGATGCATTGATTTAGTGTAGATGATGATTTCTAATTCTATTCGATTGCTTGCACTAGATTTATTGATTTTAGTGTAGATTTTGATTTCTAATTATATTTCACTATTTGCACTAGATGCATTGATTTCAGAGTAGATGTTGACTTTTAATTTATTTGATTTCTTGCATTAGGTGCATTGATTTCATTATAGGTGTTGTTTTCTAATCCTATTTGATTGCTTGCATTAGATGTTGTTAATATTGAGGCTGAAAATTATTAACAATATTTTTCAAGATATATTTAGTAACAACTAGAGGGGGACTATTAAGAATTAATTAGGTGTTAAAATTTGTGATGCCTAGAATTAAAATGAAATAGATGCATAGAATCAATCCTCCTAATCCTCCTACAAAGTGCAATCCCTTCTTCATCACCAACTAATTACTAATAGACATATATATATACATATTCAAAATATTTATGATTGGAAAAGATATATTTATAAACATTCAAAGCAAATAAAAATATCTTTGAAGGGGGTGTAGTAATTGTTTGGAGAAACAAATAATGTAAACATTTTGTAAATCTCACCATTCATTAAAAATATTCAAAAACAATTATTTATTGACTTTGCAAAACAAACTATAGATCAAAAAAATCATCAAAATATTCTTGAAATAAATAAATTATTTCAAACATTAGCAAAGAAACAAATCATTTCAAGAGTAATCTTGACACAGTAACTTATTAAAACTACTTTTTAAGGTATATTTAGCAATATCAAGAGGGACACTATTAAGAATTAATTAGTTTTTAGGAGTTATAATACCTAAAATTAAATTAAATATATGTGTAATATCAATCCTCCTGCAAATTATTGACAAGATTGTCTCCCTTCTTCATCACCAACTAATTACTAAGAGACAATTACATACACATATAAATATAACACAAGTGTAACATTCAAAAATATTACCATCTAAAAAAGAGAATGATATAGTCATGTCAAGCAAAGAAAACATAGAGTCATTTTTTATGTTTATTTCAAACATATACGTAATAATGATAATTTAAAAATGTGAATTTGTTTCTCTCATCTCGAACTAGCTTAGATCGATCTCACACTAGATCTATTATGCATCAAGAGGGATCAAATCCCTCGAGGTGCAAACCTTTCCTCAAGTTTTACACTTCAAAAATAATGTTTGCACCTCGAGGGATTTGATCCATCTCAACATGATATATCTAGTGTTAGGTGGATATAAACTAGTTTAAATTACAGTTTTGAAAATGAAAAAAATATATGTATATTTAATAATTTAAAATAATATATTTTTTAATCAATTATTTTTTTTTGTTAAAAAAAAGTAACAAAAAACACCTTTTTTAGATTTGATTCTATTATTTTGTAAGATACAATATTATATATTTTTGAATTCAACAATAAGTTGAAATTTGTATAATTATGATTGAAATACAAATTTTATTTATTGACCAAATTCAATGAGAAAAATCTAAATTAATGTGCAGCTTTACAAAGAATTGATTGATTAATAGACCACCTAAAGATGACAAATTGTTGCACCGCAAAAAGTACAACATTTTAGAAATCAATTTGTTTCACATACAAATTCAACATTTTCGTTAGAAATCAATTTGTTTCACATACAAATTCAACATTTTCGTTTTCAGTTTTAGTTTTGTCCGGAACTCGTAGGAGGCGTTATCATGTTTTGACACAAAACTTCATGATATCAGATGTTGGTGGTTGGAGCGAGGGCCGATTGTAATGCTGCAAAGGAGTCCAAAATACTTGAAAATGCAACAAATTCGTCTTGTTCATCGTTCTGTCCAGTCTCTTCCTAATGCAATATTCATTTCTTATTGATGTATAAATATGAGACATTGAATAATTGAAGCGTGAAAAAAAATAAAATTTGTTGGATAAGATAAGCGTGAAAATAAATAAATACAATAGATTTATGACATTAAAACATCGGTACAAATCTATCATATTTTAACTTGTTTCATAGGGAATACAACATTTATTTTAAGGTTAAGTTGTTTTATTTTAAGGTTAAGTTGTGTTAACGGTTCAGTTATGCTTTTTCTATTTTAACTAATTTTTTGGGAAAATGTTTAATATTTTTATTTTCGTCTAAATTTAAAAATGATTTCTGAATTTTTAGTAAATATTATTTCTAATTTTCAATTGGCTAAGTAAGTTATGGTGGGACATAATTTCTTAAGTGGAGAGTTTTCTTTTTCATTTTTCCAGTGTGTGACAATTTATTTTAAAATTAAAATAAAAGTAATTTTGTGAGTAGCCATTGTCTTGGTGAGTGCTCTCACACTGTCACTCTTATGTTAGGGATCTTCTCAATTATGCAAGAATTGATGCGGTTGCAGGGCATTGTTATGTTAGTGCTTTGTTCAATCATGTAAGAATTAATGCGGTGTTTGGTTGTTGGCATAGGATCGAGGGATGGGGTGGGCTTAACAAATGTCAAATTAATATTATTATGTTCCTTTGCGTAGGGGACAAACTATGTGCAAGAGAGATGGGGTCATTTGCATAGTGAGTGTTAGGATACTAATGAACAATGTGGTAAATGGTACATTTTCGTTGTGCAGAATATTTCCTGTATGGAGGACGAAGTATGTGCAGGAGAACCACAACCTTTTGCGTAGACAAGGGTGCTAAATAATTAATAACATTGCGAAAGAATTTGTCTTTTTTAATTATTATTTAGCCACACCTTCAAATTTCAGAAGTAGTTGTATGAAGGTGGTTGTACGAAGCTAGCTATTGATGAGGTTGCAGGACACTATTATGTTAATGATATGTTCAATGATGTGAGAATGAATGCAGTCACAGGTTGTTTTCATAGGTATCAGGGGGTGGGACTGAAAAAATGTCGAATTAATATTATTATGTTTTATAATGCAGAGTACAAAGTATGTACATGAGAGTTGAGGTCCTTTTCATAGTGAGTACTAGGGTCATTGTGTAGAGGACGAAATATGTGTAGGAGAACCAAGGTTTTTTGCATAGAAGGGGGTGTTAAAAAACTGTGTTTTCAATCCCTATGTAGAAAACGTGTTGTGTAGTAAAATGAATGCGCAGAAGACTTTGTATTTTTTAATTATTATTTAGGAACATTTTTTGGAAGTACAAATGTAGCTATATGAAGGTGGTTGTGCAAAGTTAACTACTCGGAGGTATCGTGTGCGGAGTTTCAAATGTCAATGACTGATTAAAGGGAATTAAGAGTGCAGAAGTAGTTGTATCGATGAAGTTGTGTCGAGGTTATTGTGTGTGTGCGGATGTTATGTGAAAGTTATTTCACAAAGTTTACTAAGATAATGAATTTAAAAGTGCATTTTTTAATTCTTATTTTTGGACGTATTTCACAATGTATAATCATTAATTAATATTAGTTTCAAATGTCAATGACTAAGGGTGTTATTGAGTGCAGAAGTAGTTGTGTGGATGAAGTTTTGTAGAGATAGTTGTGCATGTGGGGAGTTATACAGAGAAAAAATGCATGTCTAGAATCTGTGCAAAATGAGGGAAGTGCAGAGGGGTCTTTTAGTTGTAATGTGTTTTGATATTAGTTTTATTATTAATAAATTCAGTAGGATACAAAAGTGCATGCAATGAATCTTTGAAATATTTCTACATAAAATGGACTGTGTTATTTGCAAGTAGTGTGTTCAGAGAACAAAAGCTTCCTGCCCATGATATCTGAGACCCATGTTTATTAATATCAGTTTCAAATGTCAATGACTGACATAAGGGCATTGTTGAGTTTGGAGGTAGGTGTGCATAAGATATCGCATGTGTGTTTGTGTTATGTTGAAAGTGTATGAAAATTAGTCGGTGAATTGAATGTTGAGATGACTTGTGCAACATTGTTTTCTATTAATTAGAGGGTGGACATCAGGATGATGAAAAATATCGATGGCGATGTTATATTTGTACCATATATCATATGCAAAATAGAGGAAGCTAGTGATTTCTAAGGAAACGAGAGTGAAAATATTTGAAATAGATAATAAAGTGAGGGGAGAAACGTTAGTTGCAGTGATAGAGAAAACAATGGGGTGTGCAGTGTTTTCTCTTTTCAAATTGGATTTAAGAGCTTGGAGTATTTTCTGAGCATATGTTGCCTTACATAAACTATTATGTATGAAGCTAGGCTTGGACGATAACAATAGTGCAGAGATACAAAAGTTGTATAATATTGAAAACTTCTAAACTGATTTACCTTTCTCAGTTTCCCATTGACACTTGGAAATACTGCAATACTCTGCAATCTTTTGTTTTCCCTACAATACTTTGCAAGTTTTTCTATATAATATTGCAAAAAATGAATGTATCAAGTTATTTGTAAATCAAATTTGGTTTAGTTTTATAGAGTAGTGCAGAGCGGCTGTCAAGTTGATTCATCATAGAAGGTAAATTTACTGTTTTGTGGCTACTATTGATAGTTTTATAAGTTAAGTTTTATAGAGGAGTGGGGAGAATCTATGAAGTCGATTCATCATAGAAGCTAACTTTACTATTTTTTGGTTATTATTGATAGTTTTATGAGTTTTAACTTTTAGTAATTAAATAATTATCGCATTTGCAAAAATAAAAGAGCTTAAAATTAAATGCATCTATGTTGAATAAGGTTTGCACTGCATCGTAAATGTGTGTCAAATTTTGCAAGAAATAGCAATGTCAAGTTATTCATAAATCAAATTTGGTCTGGTATCACAAAGTAGTGGGATCAATTGTCAATTTGATTGGTCGCAAGGGGCAGTTGGATGTGTGTTGGCATAACATATATTTGTGAATGTCATTGCACAATTTACAATTTATAGCTATTATTGATGTTGTTCTCTATAGACTACAATTCTATCTGGATCACAAAATTTTGTATGTGATTCGATGAGAAGGATTTGAAGAAATCCAATCCTAGGAGTGTTTCAATCTTTTTTTCTTTTATGGTGGATATGGATTTAACACCAACAAGAATATCTGGGGTAGTGAAAATTCTAAAGCTTGACAAATTTTTCAAGGTCAATTTGTGGTCTCGTTATACTACAACATTATTCATAGCTTTGTGGGTTTTCAAAATTGACCAAAAAAACCAAGGGAATTTTTGCACATTTCAGATAAAGTATGGCAATATTGTTTTGTAATTCAAGTTTATAGTTGTCAATTTTCATGATCTTGGTTATCAATTGGGTGTAAATGCAAGAAAACAAAACATTGAAAAAAAGGAAAAAAAATGGATTGTAGTGATTTTTTTACGATATCGACAAATTTTTGGATGAGGTTTTTGATGATGCTAAATCCATTTCCACTATTACAAAAGATGATTCAAACACTTTTTATATCTGGTTTTTACTAAACAAACAAAAAAATGGTGACTTTTGGCCATGTGGACGAACTTACCAGTTAGATAGACAATGTTTATTATTATATATTATAAATTTCTATTTCTTACAACAAGTATATCAATGATCATGAAATGGGAGTAAAGTGAAAAGTAAATGCACAAGATACTTTTGGAATTTCAAAAACCTATTACTATCCAAAAAACTTGGCTTTTCTATCTTTAATTGCTATTTATTCAGAGTGCAAGGGGGAATATGAAGAAAGACAAAATAATATGGTTATATGAATTTATGGTTTTGAAGACATGACATTGCTCTTCCTAATATTTTTTCTAGATAGGCATTTTGTTGCTTAAGTATGTAGGAAAATTGTCATTGATTGTCTATATTTGAATAGAAAAAGAAGAGACAATTTATTTATTTTCGATTTAGTGTCAGAAAAGTGACTGTGAAGAATATGACTCATACTCTTGTTTTTGCTTAGTATTTGGATGCCTTCAACTTAAGTGAATCTTAAGCTATTAAAGGATTTGATAAAGGAAGAATTTTCATGGAAAACCTTGAGTCTATGAGATATGGGACTTGTTTCTGAAAAGTAGAGAGCATAGCAAGGAAAGTCATAGCGTGTCAATAAAAGATCTAAAATTGCTAGTCATTAGAGAATTTTTGAGGTAAAAAATGGGCCTCAAAACACAAATGTATAATAAAAATTAACTTTATAAGAACCAATAGGATATGACGATATAGGATATTACTAATGTTTTTGGAATAAAAAATGAACTTAGAGCCCATCAACTTGAAAATGAGTTGCTTACATTGGATCCCAATAATTTTTCTTGCATTGAATATTTCTTGTCCAAGTTCAAGACCATTAGACTTCTCTTGGAAGGTGTTAAGGTTAAGAAAGAAGATAGTGCCCTTATCTACTGCATTCTTACCAAGTTGGGACCAGCCTACTCCATGTTTGTTTCCACCTTCCATTCTATAAGAGAAGCCTTCATTTCTCAAGGACATGACTACAAGCCCCCTTCCTTTGATGCTTTTTGTGATTCTTTAATAAGAGAACAAGAAAAACTCTTACACCTTGGTCTTCTTAATCTTGGAAACTCTTCTAAGAAGCGTTAACCGCCCAACAACAACCAAACTCAAAGAATCCTAAGAAGTCGTATCCTAAAAAGAATGGTCCTAAACCAAACAAGGGTCCTAAGCAATTTCAGCCTCAAAATGAAAAATCATTTCACCAGAATGATAAAGCAAATAAAAACAAAGGCAAGAAGACTGATAGACATTGCAACTTTTGTAATCGAGATGGCCACTTAGAATCTAAATGCTTTAAGAAGATGGAAGCCTTGGAAGCAGCAATGAAGAAGCATAACATCCATTTGGAGCACTCTTCAAATTCATCTTCAGGAATGGCACTTTCTGCATGTGTTTGACAAGCATCTCGGTCTGGCTATGCATTAAATGTATCTTCTTCCTCTCATTCTCATGAGTGGCTCATTGATTCTAGAGCTTCTTATCGCATGGCCAAAAATTTTGCCATGTTTTCTTGTTTAAATGATTGTAACACCTAAAATATATATGTTGGTAATGATAGATCTCTTAGTGTTGTAGGGACTGGAACCATTCATATAGACAATGGTCAATTTAATGATGTATTATGTGTTCCAACCTTATCCTGCAACCTTCTATCTGTATATCTGATAACTCATTCAGGTGAAGGTAAAATCATTGAATTTTCACCTCATGATGTTGTAATTAAAGACCTAAAGGATCCTAGACAGATTTTAGCTACTGGCATTGTTGATGATTCTACAAGGTTGTATAAGTTTCACAACTTTGGGTCATCAAATCTTCCTTCGGTATTTGTTGCTCATAATGATGAAGTGAGAAAACTTTGGCATGAGCGATTTGGTCACTTAAACTATCGCTCCCTTCAGAATCTATGTAAAGAAAATATGCTGACAGGTCTTCCAATGGTATCTTGCAGAGATGGTGTTTGTTCCAGATGTGTACTCGGAAAACATCATCTGGACAGTTTTGAAAAACGTGCCTCGGCATGCCTCGGCCCCTCTACACCTTGTGCATAGTGATTTATGTGGTCCACTTCCAGTTGTTTCCTTCTCTAGCTACAAGTATTTCTTAACTTTCATTGATGATTTCTCAAGACGCACTTGGGTATACTTCTTAAAACTCAAGAGTGAAGTATTTAACATGTTCTTGGCCTTTAAGGCCTTTGTTGAAAAACAATCTGGACATCAAATTCTTAAGCTAAGATCTGATAATGGCAGAGAATATGTTAAAAACAACTTCATCAACTTTTTCACTGAGCATGGAATTCAAATGCAACATACTGTTCCATATACTCCACAACAAAATGGTGTAGCTGAAAGGAAGAATCACACCTTAAAGGAAATGGCTAATTGTGTATGCTGCAACCTAAAGGACTCAGTCTTAGTTTTTGGGCCGAAGCAATTAATTGTGCAAATTATATAATAAATCGAACTCCTACTAAGGTTCTAAAGAATATCACTCCAGAAGAAGCTTGGAGTTCCATTAAACCAGATGTAAGTCACTTTCGTGTTTTTGGAAGTGAAGCATGGGCCCATATTCCAGATGAAAACCATAAAGCTTTAGAACATAAGAGTGAGAAATGTACTTTTGTTGGATATTCTGAAGATGTAAAAGGTTATAGACTTATTCCATTTAAGTCCAAAAATGTTATCATTAGAAGAGATGTAAAATTTGATGAAAATAAATCGGCCTGCGAGCCTAGTCCGGCGGATGTGCCACCTCTTCCTATATCTTCTACTTTTGAAAACATTTCTTCTTCAGATGATGAAAGTGAGGATGAAAATCCTCCCCCACCTTCTCAGGATCCTCAACTTCCAAGATGGGTCCGTGCTACTCGGGATGCAGCAGGTGATCTTGCCGGTGATCCTACAGATTAGAGACATACACGTTCTCAGTTTGAAAGAGCCTCTTCTTTACTGGCTCAAGCTCCAGTAAATCCTGATCCTGACACTTTTGCAGAAGCTTCAGGCCATCCACATTGGGAAGCAGCTATGAATGAAGAATATCATTCATTGTTGGCAAATGATACATGGGATCTTGTTCCTCTACCAAAGGAACGCAAACTTGTTAGATGTAAATGGGTTTACAGAACCAAGTATGGACCAGATGGGAAAGTTGATAAACATAAAGCTCGTCTTGTTGCTAAGGGCTTTTCACAGGTTGAAGGCATTGACTACACTGAAACCTTCTCCCCTGTTGCCAAAATGAACTCTATCCGCCTTGTTCTTTCCCTTGCTGCCTCTTTAAAATGGGAAGTCCATCAGATGGATGTTAAATCTGCCTTCCTGCATGGGGACTTGCATGAAGAAATCTATATGGAACAACCCATTGGCTTCATCCAAACAGACTCCAGCCTTGTATGTCGACTTAAGAAATCTATTTATGGTCTCAAGCAAGCTCCCCGGGCTTGGTATGCCAAAATGGATAACTTTCTTTTAGAATCTGGCTTTTCTAGGTGTCATTCTGACAATACTGTCTACACCAAGAAAGTGGGTAACTCTCTTATCATCCTTGTTCTTTATGTTCATGATCTTATTCTTACTAGTAGTGATTCAAACCTTATAAACCATGTGAAGTCCAGCCTTAAAAAGAAATTTGAAATGACAGACTTAGGACACTTACACTATTTTCTCGGTCTTCAAGTCTTGCAATCCAAGGAGGGTATTTCCCTTTCCCAGTCCAAGTATGCTTGTGATATTCTTCGTCATCTTCACATGGAAGATTGTAAGCCAGCTCCTTCTCCCTTTCAGTCTGGAGTCAAACTTTCAGTCTCTTGTACTTCTCCTGAAGTTGATGCTACCTTATACCGTAAACTTGTAGGAAAACTCTTGTATTTA
>APFE030002493.1:71873-81882 GCA_000404065.3 Pinus taeda
CCAAAGAGTAATTAATAATTCTTCAACTTGACTTCAGTAAAAAAACATTAAGATTAAAAGCAACCAAAATAGGGTGCTCTTAATCATGAATCCTATTTATCATTGTTTCTGTTGATTAATTCAAATTTAGAAAAACAAAGGAAAGAAATAACAATGTTTAAATAGATAAATACAAGAAACACATCACCATTCAAGACACCACATGAATCTTGTAAAATGTCCTTGTATTGTTGATGCTCCACTACATCAAAATTACAATATGTAGCAAAAATTACATTTCGAAATCAACATCTCTTACTTCAAATGATGAAGTATCTATAGAAATTCTAAAATAAAATACCTTGAAAAAATATCAAGATTTGTTATGAATATCTCGAACTGTATTACACAAATAGAACTGCAACATGTGACAATCAAAAATAATGAATCTACTTTCACTATCTTTGTGGATTGTTGGTGACAAAGAAGATCAATTTGAATTTGATTGCAACTATTTTTGACGAGGTGGTATTCAAGTCACTGAGTATATTTGAGCTTTTTTCTCCCAAAATTCTAAAAAATAGGGTCCTATAATACCTTTTTATATCCTGAATCATAATAGCTATTAGAAAATTGAGAGAGGTTTTTGTACAAGAGGATATTAGAAACAAGAATATCTTTCAGTCTTTGAAAATATGTTATTGGTTGTTTGTAAACCACGTTTTAAAGTACAATGGTGTATAGGGAAAAAATGTAGTTGTATTTGATCATGAAACATACATATGACGTGGAGGCGGGAGATGACATGGAGGTGGGGGATGATATGGAGACATGAAGTGGAGGTGACTGGGGATAGAAGTTCAAGTGGTAGGTAGTGAGTGGCATGGGAGTGGCAACGAGGTTGAAAGTTAATTATGTAATGGACATGGCCAGGTGTCAAGATAGGAGTGGAAAGGAGTGCGCGGGAAGAGCTAGCGGGAAAGGTGGTTTTTGGAGGGGTTGGTATGCGATTTATGGTTTTGGTGATGGGGGGTGTCAAATGAAGAGGATATGACATGTAGGGAATGGGGCCCAATGCAAGAAACTACATTCTGGACCACCCCCCCGGCGGTAAAGGAAGAATGGAGAGGAGGGCATGAAAATGGAGGAGGTTCATTGATCATATGCGAGATCATATCCCGAGGAATTCAATGCTGCTATGCTTTAACCATAAGTAACAAATAAATTTGTCCACTTGCACCTTTTAACCTTTGCCTTCAAACATAGGATAAAAATGAAGTATGAAATATATGAAAACACTTTATCTGTTTGTGGCCTTTCTGCTTTGTTTTGTGGTGTAGACTTCAACTTACTCTTGCCTTTAATCTAGGAATTGAATTTGATTGTATGATATATTGTTGGAAAGCCACTTCTGAGCTCTTTCTGATGAACATACCTACAGTCTATTCTAATCCAAACATTTACATGAAAAAAGATCCTTAAATCGTGGTACTTGGTGTCTCTTTGGAAATAATTTACAAAATGGAATATTATTTACAATATATAAAATATAATAGTGATAAACTATAATCAAGCAATCCTATAAAAAATATAGGACCCTTAGAGTGGCTCTAGCTAGGGCTGGCACTTCCTGGTGAAGTGTCAAGAACACCATATACTAGTGGCCTGATCCATTGGGATGATCCCAAATCTGCAACTTGGTCTGTCATAAAAAACCTTTGTAACTGAAAACCTTAGTCATTTGTTCTAAAAATTAAATAGAAATTTGATCTATATACTCAAACCTGAACTGAAACTACAAACTGAACTCTGTACTGCAAACTGTAAAACTGCAAAGTAACAGTTGAAATCACAGTTGCACACTAAAAATTTGAATGCTGAAAAGATGCTTACCTATTAAGCTTATTTATGTATATACAATCCTATTCTAACACCAAATTCTTGAGTTTACACAATGTAAAATATCCAATATATCCAATCAAAAATCTGATCCAATACCTTGGCTCCTTCACTGTCTTTAAGAAGAATCAAAACTAGAGATTGTAAGGGCACTAGAAACTGATTATCAGCTTGATATCCATGACAGAGAGCTTTGGAATAATGCAAAATAGGGGAGGCACTAGAAATTGATTGGGATTCTAGAGTGAAAAACCTCTCCATATAGATAGCTATGGGATCATGAAAGATATGACCTGTTACTTGATGCTCAAAGTATTTTGCAAATTTATGGTCATGATTGGGTATTCCACATATCCTTTCTATATCATTATAGAGTTTTTGATATGAGTCATCTGCTTTACTCTCAAAACAATGCTTGATTTCAACATCAACATGCAGCACTACTATTTCTCGTTTGAGAGGGAGAATTGCCAAGAACTCTTTAGGATCTTGGAAGTTACACGATTAGATTTGAACACTTAAAATCTCAATCTTTTTTTCAAACCTTTCAACAACTAATTTGAAAAAAAATGTTTTACCTTCAGGAGAAGACTTGAGAGATCTCAAACAATGAAGCACGACCATTGAAAAGACTTCATCTATTTGAAAATACGCTAATTGATCCCTTATTTCGTTTATAACTTCACAAGGTATAGGGTTTACCACATACCCTGTCATCTTATCTTTAGGAAACAACCTGATCAGTAAGAAGTGGAGTCGCCATGAATGCCCTAATTTATGGATTCTTCTGCCAGTGGAGTCTTCCGATTAAGCTGAAACTATGTGGAGTCATCAGGTGGATGATTCAACCTTCTTATGTCTGATCATTGTCCACCATCAGTAATCAGATTTGGAACCCGATACACTTTTCTTGGCTATCCCCAATGTGGTCGCCATTATGTTGTTGTTATGTATTTTTTAGGTTGAGGGAGTAAACACATTGGGTGGCATCAAAACCACTTTGGAAGTTGGGATCTAGCCCTGCCAGCTTTAGAGAGGGATCTCTCTATATGATTTAGCTTTACTTTTATGCAAATTTTAGGCTAGATATGATGGTAATTGTTTGTTTTGTTTGAAAGGTTTGGTTGATTTGAGTGTTATAATTCCATTGCGCTATGGAGTCTATAAAATAAACTAAAGTTTGTTCATCAATTTTTAAAGGAGTTCTCACAGGGCAGGCTAGGTGCAATAAATGGTCTCTTCAAAATTTAAATAGATGGTGGAAAAGCAGAACTGTAAGTTTCCGTAGATACCAAAGAGAAATTAATAATTCTTTGACCTGACTTCAATAGAAAACATTAAAATTAAGAATAGCCAAATAGGGTGCTCTTGATAATGAATCCTATTTATCACAATTTCTGTTGATTAATTCAGATTTAGAAAAATAAAGGAAAGAAATAACAATGTTTAAATAGATAAAGACAAGAAACACATCACCATTCAAGACACCACATGAATCTTATAAAAGGTCCTTGTATTATTGATGCTCTAGTACTTCAAAATTACAAGATACAATAGAAATTACATCTAGAAAACAACATCTCTTACCTCAAATGATGAAGTATTTATACAAATTCTAAACTAAAATATCTTGAAAAGATATCAAGATTCGTTACAAATATCTCCAACTATATTACACAAATAGAACTGCAATATAGGACATTCAAAACTAATGAATCTACTTGGAACTATATTTGTGGATTCTTGGTGACAAAGAAGATAAATTCGAATTTGATTTCTACTATTTTTAATGAGGTGGCATCCAAGTCACTAACTATCTTTGAGCTTTTTTCTCCCGAAATTCTGAAAATTAGGGTCCTGTAATACCTTTTTATATCCTAAACCATAATAGCTATTAGAAGGTCGAGAGAGGTTTTTGTACAAGAGGATATTATCAACAAAAACCTCTTTCATTATTTGAAAATACGTTTTCAGTTGTTTGTAAACCACATTTTAAAGTACAATGATGTATAGGGAAAAAACATAGTTTTACTTGGCCATGAAACAGACATATGATGTGGAGGCAGTAGGTGACATGGAGGTGGCGGATCTTGTGGAGACATGAAGTGGAGGTGAGTGGGGACAGAAGTTTAAGTGGTAGGTAGTGAGTGGTGTGGGAGTGTGTTATAGACATTTTTAGGCACTTCAAACCCAATCACAAATGTCCATAAACTGAGGGCTCTTAAGTCCTTAAAAGGGTTGCTTCACTACCTAAAGGAACAAGGTCAATTGATTACATCATCTCCCAGAAGTTATCCACTAAAAACTTCTCATAAATGGTCAAAATTGGGCCATACTGAAAGCTCCATGCAGAGGGTGTGATGCATATCACCTTCCCAATGTAAAGGGTGCAATGCATACTGTTTTGTTCCTCTGTAGGGTGCGATGGTCGGGAATGGACAAATGGTAGGGACCAAAATGCGAGGTGGAAGATCATAGAATCTTCCAGAAGGTTCCCCTCTAACACTTGCCACTCCATTTTCGACCAGGGATGAGTAAGAGATCTTCATTCTCCAAGTGGAAGCTGGAAATATCAAATAGAAGACACTAATCAAGATCCCAAAAGATGACTCACCTCTTTGTAATCATCTATATATGGATCCTTCTTCACAGAGATCTAGGGGCTGGAATTTTGTAACTTATAGAGAAGTGTTGTTGGTATTCTGGTGTACATTCACAGTGTTGGGTGATTTTGCTTTGCTTAAGGTGAAAGAAGGGCTTCTTAGCTGGAGGATGATGTTGGGTCAGAGCTGCTCATGGTTGTAATCCTCTTGCTACATTTTATCTGAATAAAGCTATTGTTGTTTCCTTCCATATTGTGGTGTACTTGTTTATATATGCTTGTATATGGTTAATGTACATCTGATCCTGCATTATTTATGAATTTAGATCCTGGTTTCTTGCATAGTAGTATGTTGTTGTGATTCTACAGGTCCTTTTGAAGCTAAGCAGATAAAGAGCGAGCGGGAAAACTCTATCAAGAAGGAGAGGGAATCGAGCACAAGACTCAGGTTGGCCCTCTTGGTTCTCTTCTCATCTATTTTCATAAAAGGAATTAATAGTAGATTTTGATTGTTTGTTTCTAAGATATCCACCCATCTTAGAGGGAATAACAACATCCATGTGGACACTATTCCCGTATAAAAAAATGGCGACTCCGCTGGGGAGCAACTAGATTACTTGTTAGCTTATCTATCCTTGTTTCTTTTATAAACATACAGATGGAGCTTGAAGTCAAGCTATCTAGCCTTAGAACTACATTTTTCATACAAATGTAAAGTAGATCAATGTTGCTTCAGTCAATCTCTAGGATTTTGTTTATAAATTAAAGAATAGATCTGCAAGCAATATAATTTCCCCGAGTGGCGGCTTTAGTAACTTATTAAATCACCCCTGTGTTTTTACATACATTGATATGTACTTCTTCAACTTAAACACCTGAACTAAACTACAAACTATGAGTGAAATCTCATTCAAAGTCTCACACTATAACCATCGCACCCTGCCTTCAAGGCAGCCTGTATGAATCGCACTTCCAAAATGGAGTAGGTGTGTTGCATACTGAGTTCACTGTGTAATAGGTGAGATGGTCAGGGAGGACTGATTTTACCGTCCGACTGTGGATTTTTCTCACTGTTTTCAGTCTTATTCAAGAGTTTTTGCTATCTGTAATCAGTGTGATTCTATGAATACCCCCTTCTCTTGCATTATTCTGCCTCCTTAGTCCAAAGAACTATAAACGTTTTTATGTGTTGTGTGTCGTTTTGGTTCTCTTTTGCAAAAAGTAACATAGTCGAACTATCGTCTCTAGATATGAAAGTGTCGTAGTTGTCGTTTTCAGTTTTAGAAAGCAATCCCATAGTTTGTTACTATTGCATAAGATTTCATTTACTAGTTTTAAAGTGTCGAAAAGAAAAGTCCATTTCAAAACCGCAAAGTGTCTCTCTTGCTTTCACTTCGTTTTGAAAAGGAATTTTGTTGAGTACAGTCGCTTTAAAAGTAATTTAGTTTTGCACATCGCTTTCTTAGCGTGATTTACACATTAAGAGAGCTGAAAACCAATACATGCATGTGCATTGGCATCTTGAATGCTTGGCTTGATTTAGGACTGTGCATATTAGTGTGTGCTCTGTGCTCTGTGAAGAAAAGATGCTTGACTTTCTTCCCCTTAGTAGCTAGGATTTTCATTGCTGAAAGAAGATAAAACGTTTATTTATCATCTTAGACTGCATTTACGAATTATACATACATCACGCGGTGAACCTGAAAGGCAAACTATTAAGCAAGATCAACTTAAAATAAATCTCAATGAATCTAACAACACTTTGGAACTTAACGCAACATCTAGAGGTCTAGGCTAGAGATGTATTCCGGTGTCGTAAAGCCTGGTAACTGTTGCTTTCAGTGTTGGTTGGGTGATTCCTCCACTCTGAGATGGCAGGTGACAGTACGGACTTGTGCTCCCACGTATCGTCATGTATATATTGGGAGACCACTATACGCTGCATCATTTATCCTTAGGAAGCCATGTCTGCTTCCCTATCGATCGTAATGCACTGAACACAGCATTCGGGAAGATTGACTACCATACCGTAAAAAGTATTCTGCAGTTTTATGATTGGTTTGGTAATCCTCTCTGTCTAGATCTCCAGAGAAGTCCATTTTTCTCCTTTTCAGACTCAAAGAAAAAGGTCCTCTGAGCGCTTGTCACTTCAAGCTCAATAAAAATTGAAGGTGACTAGAGTCATCTTTTGTTTTTACTCGACTCTTTAAAATTGAAAAAACAAGTTGTGTCTAAGCGTCTAAAAATTTATTTTCAATCGGAATAACGTCACAAATTCTCCCGTTGATCTTCAAGTTGAGAAAATGGAGTCTACCAACCAAGGATTTCTCCATGAAGGAAATCATAGTCCCTTCCTATCTTGGGGAGATGTTGGTCCACCCCATATGGCCACTTTGTCACTTCCAGGATTGACAATTGGTTTGCCAGTCTGGCTTTTCTCTACCTCTGTTGTTCAGAATCCCACAATTCCTGAACAGTCTAACCAGCAACTAGACGACAATAGAGTTGCCTCCCAACCTTCTAATTCATCTGATTCTCCTTCTCCTCCTTCGTCTTCACTTAACAAAACTGATAAAGCTAAAAGTCAAGTAACTGACAATAAGAAGAAGCAGAAAGAGAAAAAGGAAAAGAAGAAAAAGGAACCAAAATCGAAAGGGAACAACCAAGTATTTTCTAGCAAAAATCCACACACCACACAGTCAAAACCTAAATCTCCTTGCATCACTTGTAATGGAGACCACTATCACTGAGATTGTCCCTGCATCCCTCGGATCTTAAGGGATTGGTCTCCTCGTTTGCACCATCCGGTAGCATCAATCTTTGGCGATCATGTTGAATGCTCACCATCAACCAGTGAAAGTGAAGCACATGGACAGTAAAGGAATCCTAAACTTCCTTATAAGTTGTGTGAAGGCGATCACGCCATCCACCGCTGTCCCTTCCTTGAAGAGGCTAAAAGAGTTTTAGATAATCGCCCAGTTTCACCGTTACGACTTCCTCCTGGATATCAAAAAACTCTTGCCGAGTCCTCCACCGGTTGAAAATCTGGCTGGCCCGTCCTTGTGGTCAGCCGAAGCACCTATCATTGAAAATGAACCTTCAAAATCCATACCAGATGAAAGTAAAAGGGTGGATACAACAGTTGACCCGGTATTGCCTTCAGAGTGTTCATCTTCGAACGATACCATCACTGAAGAGAAAGAGAACAACACCGTTCAAATTATTTTCATCAACACCGACTCCGATGAGCTTGGGGACAGTACTCCCGTTCCTTTACCGCAGGAATGAAGTTAATCAGAGTCCTACTCGGCTGCCTATTTGGTCCCACCACCAAGCAACCTAGTGGTTTCCTTCGACTGGAATCTACTAGGCAGAGCACATTTACCAGCCAATGTACCATTCAGAATTATTGTACAAGCTTAGAGAATGGTCATGGTTGGTACCATCATTGATGAAGGGGCTTCTATGAGTATCCTTTCCTCAAATTCTTGGAAAGCACTTGGTTCACCATCACTTTTCCCTGAAATGAGAAATCCAACAGGCTTCGACAAAGGAACCAATCGACCTTTAGGGATCCTTCCAAATGTGCCCATTACTTTGAGAAGGAAAATTTTTCACATGAGCATTATGGTAGTCCAACGACCTTTAGATTACAATCTACTCCTTAGACACGACTATATTTATTGCATGGGAGCCATCGTCTCCTTACACTTTAGAGTAATGTGATTTCCGCACGAAGGCAGAATGGTTAAGCTCGTAGACCAAATGCCATTCCTCGGTTCAAACATCGCAAATAGTCAAATGCCATCTCTGAATGGTCTTTTCATGCAAGAAATGTCTGATTGGTCTCTAGTCCATCCACTTGATGAGCGCGAGTGATTCAAAAAGATGTGACCTAAACCTAGGGGGCATGCACCCTGGTCTGCTTCGGCAGGAAAACTTTGGGTAGAGGGTTCGTTTCTGCGAAAGATATATGACTAGTCTGGCAAACTCGTCCTCATAGGAAAATGGAAATAGACTGGAATAAGATACTTTCGTTAAGGTTATGCCGAGTGACTCCGCTCCCCTTTGTCTGTTTCAATAGACATCACCGAGAAAGAATTTTATTTGCTTCACTTATAGAAATTTCCTGGTAGCCTGGAAAGTTTTCGCTATACTTGGGGGCATGAAAACCTTTCCGCATTGGTAGTGAAGAGCGGCTATTTATTTTTTAAATTTGTAGGACCTCTAACCCTTTAAACCCGTAAGGCTAGTTGTTTCCTAACTTACATAAAGAAAGGATCCGTCGCAAATATTTAGAGATGTAAGCCACATCAAAATAACATCTCGAATGAGACATTTTTATCATACGACTGGCGAGCAATGTTGTCGCAGAGTTCAAGCTCGTTAAAAAATAAACTCTCCACGAGTAGTTTTAGCGCATAGTTGAAGCTTGTTAAAAAATAAACATAATCCATGAGCAAGTGTTTCTCCCCGCGTTTAAGCTCATTAAAAAATGAACGGGTAAATAACCTTTATGAATGCCTTATCGCCAGCTTTTGAGCCTTGGTCATGTTCTCTCCATCACCTCCACTCTGTTTTTAGCCGATCATTCACCCCCATATGATTGTTTACCCCTTCGAGGAACATCTGTGAAGAGTGATTTTGCTAGTCATCCTTGTAACACTGCCATGATTGGAAAATTCCAAATCTTACCTGGAGTCAGATGCTACCCAAAACTATCACTCGTTCCTCGAAAACGAGTCTTCTTTAAGCTCTTTTCATCTGACTCATAAAATATGAAAAGATTGTTGAGCGATTGGCCTCTCCGGCTCATTAAAAGGAATCAGAAGTGCTATCCCTCCTCTAGATTTTAATCTTTTTGGAGCTAAGGGATTATTACACAAAAAGATCGAGCGCTTGTCTTGTTCGGCTCGTTAAAACTATTGAAAATTTATCCCTTTTGTATTATTTTACGCTTTTTCGAACTGAAGGGATTATACAATGAAAAAGAATCTTCGGAGTCTTCTTTCCGTTTCTTTCAGACTCTCTAAAATTGAAAGAGACCAAGTTATCTTTGTCGTTAAACTCATTAAAACTAATAGCGACAAACTCATCCAATAGGAAAAGAACGAGTTTCACTATCTCTAGGCTCACTAAAATATAGTGATAGGTTCACCCGAAGGGCGGATTATAGAACAAGCATATTTTATCCTCCTCAAGCTTCACAAAAATAAAGGGGTACTGGTCAGCAATGATTGGGGAAAATTGGGAAGAAAACAAGAAGAAACTTTATTGGTAGCAAGTCACTCTTGAACATGACACTTTCCTTCCGCATCCATGCCAGGTTGGGTTGTTCCGTTCACTCGTCTTCACCATTGGTTCGTCACACCATCCATCTCTGGGGTTAATGCTACCAATCCATTGTCAGTGTCGCTGATATGTTCAAGAGAAGTCATTCAGACAATTCAACTGAGTCTCACCCACTGCAATACATTCATGCTTCATTCCTTCATGACCGCCACCCTGAGCCCCATATCGTCAGTTTGT
>APFE030002493.1:89809-138688 GCA_000404065.3 Pinus taeda
TATGGGGCACAATAATAACAACAATGGGGACTATATGGACACAATAATACAATAAGGGCGTTGCAGTAATACAAATAAGGGGTTACACTAGTAGTAGGGACCTAACATGCCCCTCTCCCTCAAAAATTGTTGTCCTCAATGCTTGAGTAGTTATGCATGCTTCTGTATAAAATTATCATCCTCCTAGGTGGAATATTCAGCAGGTAAGTTCTTCCACTTGATGAGATACTCTGAAATTAATCAATTTCGCAGCTGTCAATTTCTTGTTTCTGTGACTGCTTCAGGTTCTAGTATGATTTTTCCTTCCTTGTAAATTTATAGCAATATTATTTTGACTGGGATCTTCTGCAACTTTTGAAGGAGTGGCCACACTTCTTCTTCATTCTTCCATTCATCCCTTGCTTCATTGATCTAATCTTCTTGGATAATACAAATGGAACAAAACAATGCTTCCGCATCCTCATCCTTTCTTAAGAGTGCATCTGTAGCAACAATTTGCTTCCCTTTTTTGTAGATGATTTCAAAGTCATAACCCAAAATATTTGTGACCCATTTTTTTTGTTCTTCTGAAGATAATATTTGTCCTCAAAATTATTAAGGCTTTCATGATCTCTTTTTACCTTGAAGTGTTTTCCCATTAGGTAAGGTTGTCATTTCTTAAGTGCATGTATTATTGCAAACATTTGTTTCTTATGAATAGCTTTGTGTATATGGTTCTTTCTTCTTGCATTAAAACAACACCAATTCCATTTCATGAGGCATCACATTCCACAATAAAGAGTTTTGTGAAGTCTGGCATAGCTAAGACCGATGCTTGGCACATTGCCTCTTTAATATGTTCAAAGGCCTCCATTGCTTCTAGAGTCCATGAAAATGCATATTTCTTTAATAATGTTGTTATAGGTGCTGATAGTCTCCCATAATTCTTAACAAACTTGCGATAATTCCCTGTCAACCCAAGAAATCCTCATAAATGATTTATGGATGTGGAAATTTTCCATTCCTTAATGGCTTTAATTTTTCTAGGGTCTACCTTAACACCTTCATGAGATACAATATGACCCATATATTCAGCCTCTTGTACTCCATAGAAACATTTGGAGCTTTTTGCATATAATTGTTTCTCCTCCAATAGTTTGAGTACCCTGTCAACATGTTGAACATGATCCTTCCAAGAATTGTTGTAGATTAGTATATCATAAAAAAAAATACTAACACAAATTTTCTAAGGAAGGGTCTGAAAATGGAATTCATCAAACCTTGAAATGTAGAAGGTGCATTGGTAAGTCCGAAAGGCATGACCAAAAATTCATAATGACCCTCATGAGTTCTAAATGTTGTTCTCAGAATGTCTTCAGTATTCATTCTTATTTGGTGATATCTTGAATGAAAATCCAACTTGGTGAAGTAAATTGATCCATGCATTTCATCCACTAATTCATCTATGACAGGAATGGGAAATTTATCTTTAATAATGAGCTTGTTGAGATCCATATAATTGGGACACATGCATGTTAATCCATCCTTCTTGTGCACTAATACTACTGGAGTAGAGAAAGAACTTTGACTAGGTTGAATTATACCAGCCTCTAGCATTTTTGCAACCATACGTTCAATTTCACTCTTTTGGGCATAGGGATATCTGTAAGGCCTAATGTTTGGAGGAAAACTTCCCAGAATAAAATGAATAGCATGATCATGATCATGAATAGGTGGGAGCTCTTTCGGAGTCTCAAATACCTTGGAATGATTGTCCAAGACTTTTTGGAGATCTGGAGAAATAGATGATTTCGACGTGAGAAGCTCTAGCGAACATAATTGTGCAATTATGCCTCATTGTTATTTCTTTAGATTCTTTATCATTCTGTTAAAACTGATTATATTTCCTGGTTTCCCTGTAATACCGCTTAATTTAACTTCCTTTACTTTGAAAAAAAAAATTCATGAGACGTTCTTGAAAATTAAAGGTTATTGTACCCAAGGATTGTAGCCATTGGACTCCTAGTACGCCATCAACACCACCCATTGGAATGAAAAGCATTGGGATATTCAATACATATTCTCTCATGGATATCTTGATATTATACCACTTTCTAGAGAAATTTATGGTTTCCCCGCTTGCAACGATCACTTGACATGCTGGTACTGGATATAAGAAGTAATTCAATTCCTTGGCTATTTTATAATGAATAAAATTATGGGTACTGCCTGAATCAGTACACACTATTACCTTTTCTTCTTGACATGTCCTCCTACCTTGACAGTTTGAGGAGTGGTAATTCCAGCCAATGCATTACAAGATATGGTCATATTCATTTCTTCTTTCTCTAGGGTTTTTTCACATTCTATGTAAAATAATTTCTTCTCGACACACTTAAGACCTTTAGTGTATTTTCTATCACAACTGTAACAAAGTCTTTTTACTCTTTTTTCTTCCAATTGTTGTGGTGTCAACCTTGTAGGTTGTGGAAGGCTAGGGGCAAAAAGACTTCCATCTTTATAGCTATGAGTGGCAGGCTTCCTTGTTGCCATAATTTTTCTTTTCATTTTTCTTGCCAACCTAAATGCCTTCTCCAATGAATCAATTTCCCAAAGGTGAACCTCATGTTGGATGTTATCCTCTAAATTCACTTTTAACCCATCATTCCTATGCTCCTTTGGAATATCTTTTACCATTATATTCAATTTTTGGAAGTCCTCAATGTGCTCCATCACAAACAATAGAGTAGAAGGGATAGTGAGATGAAGAGGAAGTTTTGATCAGAACATTTTCTTTGACTGAATCAGATTTTGGATCTAAATTAAAATCTTCATGAGAAATTGAAAGATCATCTTATGCGCTTGGGTGTTTTTGATCACATTCGTCAAGAGATTCATCATCATCAGAATGGTTATTTCCCAAGGTTACAGATTGATTGAATTTGATTCACTATCGAGATTAGGATATTAAAAATCATCCAAGAATGGAAGCGCATTGTCTTGACATGGGGACATTGAAAAAGGGAATAGAGATCAAGAGTCTTTTCCACCTCCTCCTCCTCTACTAGTGTAATGTGGCTTCCTTATATCTAATCGCAATTTGAACTAGAAACTAAAAAATCAAGAGAGCATGAACTGTTATTTGGTGGAATAGACTAATCAAGAAGATCATGATATGTAGAGCCATAACATGTAGATGATAGAGCATGAAAAAATTACCTTGAAGAAGTAACACTCTCAATTTAACCAGATTCAATTTTTTTTTTATGAGTATTAATATCATCTTAAGAAATGAAAGAATTAGCCCTCACCCTATGCTTTGTGAGCCATTCTAGGGTTTCTTCCATTAGATCTAAATCATGAAAAGTGGAAGGAAGATCAAGAGATAAATTAGGAATTTGATTTATAGAGTTCCCAACATTATTATCATCGCATGAAGGCACCCTCATCAGAACTAGAAAAGGAGGAGCACAGAGAACAAAAGAAGTACCAACTTCCTCATCTAAAATTAGAGGCATCTGATAATTCATAAGAGTCGGGGAAGTAGAAACATTAGGAGGTTCAGGTTCATCATGCAAAGAGATATGAAGTAAGCACTGAAACTTTTGTTTCAAGAAATCCAAATATATATCATCTTTAGGAAATTCACAACAAAGGTGAAGGAATCGATAAGAGAAATCCTCGACTGATTCGTTAGGATTTAGTCTTAACTAATTAACTCTTTTAAGAACATCTCAATAAACATGTCTATCGAAAATTTGATGAAGCTCCTGGAGGAAAAGATGAAATGAATGGATGGAAGCAGATGGTAAGGTATGACACCATCGATTAACTCGACCTTTAAGGGTGACACGAAAGAGAATACAAGGCACATCTTTATATCGATTTCATAATATCCACACAATTTAAGATAGTCATAAATGTGCTCAGTTATGGACGTTCCATCCTCACCATCAAACTTCAAGTGGGAGAAGTGATAAAGAGGCTCATTAAGGATTGAAAGTTCACCAAGGGATAGGCTAGAAAACACCCTGGGAGTATGATTTGAGGATAAGCCATTTAGGATAAGATATTCAAAATAGATTCAATGAGCACAACTTGTCATCTGGCATTCCTTCTAGAACCATTTTTGATGGTGTTGGAAATCCATCAACCATGGGGGTCTCCCTAATGAGAAGTCCCAACTAGACCTCACATCATTTCGAATAGCAGCCCCATCTAGAGTATCAGCTCGTTTGCTATATATTCTTATAGATTTTCCTTGGATTTAGCTATCAACAATAGAGATAATTGTGTATGTACCTTTGTGAAAAATAAGTAAGTGTGCCCTAGTGAATTTCTAGTTACAAGTGTATCAAGGTTATTTTACTACAAATGGAGGAAAGGCGAGCCTCTACGAGAGAGGTAATAGTACACCATAGTAGTAAAGGTGCACACAAGCAAAAGCGAATTGCCTAACATCAAGAAGAATAGTCCACATAGATGCGATGACTGTTACAACCATTACAATGCATTTTCATAAGATAAACACTAAAATAACCAAAATAGTTCAACTAATTTAGTATAGGTGAAAGAAAACATGAATAGCAAACATTCACACAAAAATATTACAAATATTCACAATCCGTGCATGAAAACATGTTGATGATCAGGCTTCAAGCATTAAGTAAAAGTCCCAAGATACATGAATGCAACGAAAATCACTAACTCCAATAGTGGAGCGTTGAAGCCACGAATTGCTCCCCAAAAGTACAAACTCCATCTCTCTGCTGCCTTATGGGAGAAGCCAAGGCGAAAAGACATTTTATTGTACTATGAGGGTGTATATATAACAAATGGGGAGCTACTTCACCTCCATTTTGACTCTTGCACTACCCTCATGACTGTTCAACTTCTCTATGAGGATTTGGTAAACCTGTTATTGAATGTTCATCATTACTTATTTTTATGGTTGTCATTATCTTGTGAAATTATTTGCAGGTTAACTAATGATTCCTTCCTTGCTCTTGTGTGTCTCTCTTAGGATAATACTATTAATTTCTTCTAGAGGATCATGCTCTATTTTTCGTACTATGAAAGTACCTTATATGCATTGCAATTGTATGCCTCACAATGTCAACTCACTTTCTCATTTCAAATATTGTCTGCATAATCCCTTATGTTGATGATTGTAGCCAAGGAAAATTCCTAAGAATAATGGCAATCGGTCTTATTAATGTTTGAGGCTCCCACTCCAAAAGGTGTGATGTCTACCTAGGACTTCATATCATGGAGACCTCCTTGTGTTGGTAGACTTCCAACAACACTAGCATGAAGCCTTCTCGATAGGGTTGTAGTGCGAAGCTCTAATACCCTAACAGTGTCCTAGATGAGAGCACTTGTAGTTTTAATTTGGTATAACTTTTCTACTTGATCAAAGACATTTTCAGGCTTTCTTAACTCGATGTCATGATATTGAATATTTTTTAAATTTATTTTGTGCATATAATCTAATATTTCTATATGAGGGAATTTGATCAAAAGCCATGGAATATCAATATTTTTATTTTGGATAATAATTTCTTTTTCTGGTATGTAGTTTGCAAATATTTCATATCCATTGGAGTGAAGATACTAAAAAATGCATCTTCTTCTTTAGGAATAGAAAGGAAATATAAATATGACTCAAGGAAGTATTTCCTACATTTTTTTTCTCTCATAAAACTTGTAATAGATCTGTGAAACCCTCAACATCGAATAATTAAGAAATTCATTTTTCATTTTTTGATTTCGTCAATTTTACAACATAGTTATTCATATCGATCATTTCCATTGGTGATTGTGAAAACTTCTATGAATTTGTTCCAACTATGGATATATTTCCTTGGTAATTCCCTATACCAAGCCTTATTACATCCTTTGAATGTGCGGGTAAAAATCATACATACGTCTTCCTAAAAACTTTTAAGAGATTGGTGTTTGAAGGTATGATTAGCTAAGATGTTTGAATGTAGAGGTTTCCTTTTGACCATTAAATTTAAATTTATATAAGATATGGAGTTTAATTTTTATGGATAATATACATAATGGTCTTAGATTATTGAAAACAAAACCCCATACAATGATATGGATATCCATGTGTTGCTACTACATTTCTTAAAAATGGCTTCACACTAGTAAACTTACCTTTCACCCTTCTTCTAGAACCAAAACAATTGATAAATAAAAGCACCCATTCTACCAATAGTAAGGGTTCTCCACAGTGAAAGTCCCAATTAGATCACACATTTTTTGGTGTAGGGAACTCATCTATATTTTGGCTCAGCAACCATTAAATATTTTTGTATTTTATTACTTGAAATGAATGCTATGTAAGTAGTCTAATATGAAAATTGGATAACAATTCCTCATAGGAACTAAAATAACTAAAGAAATAAATAGAGAACCAAATATATCGTTTCCCTACCCTTAAAGAGAAAGTTATTTTGTAAATAATAGCATAAATATAAGTAACTAGATGTAAACCCAGAAAAGTTTGAAATGAACAATTAAATATAGTCTAGTTCTTACAAATATAGACATAAATTTGGAGAAAACAAAAGTAAGATATATTGCTTATACATGAAAAATGGTCTATGCTAAAAAATAATATTCTTACACAATTCGTAAGCTCAACAAGATAATAAAATAATTTTTCCACAATGAATCTTAAAATTGAAGTTAACTTTGCAACAATGAATTTTCCTTACTAAGTCTCATAAAAACAATATAGAAACAAAACCTTTTTTCTCGTGGTAAGTGTTAGCACCAGAAATGTTCCACCAAAAATGTTTTGACATTTCACCTCCTTTATGCAAAACTTGCAAAATTTGGGTTGTTTTCAATTCAATATTCAATGCTAGTCATAATAATCTTACAACTATGGATGAGATTACTTGTCTTTTACATTTGAGGGTTTCCATTCTGAATGATGATGAATCTAGTTTTCAAATAGGATTGACTTATTAATCTCAATGCTCTTGTTCTCTCACATAATCCCATTCATTAGTTTCGAAAGTCAAAAGGAAAGTTGTCATTAATCATGAAACTATCCATGACATATTGTCGATTGAAAACTATTGGATCATCACTCAAGTATAATATGGCTTTAAAATAATGTCATCTTTCCCATAATTAGATAATGAGTCTCCCACTAGAACTGGAACAAAATGGAATGATTCAAATCCTAGACTTGGGACATAATTATCTACGAAAATGGTTAGATATAAAGGTCATTAGCAATATACAAAAATTAAGAAACCTAAATTTACATGGGAATTATATATTTTAAGAAAAAGTTATCAATATAAGATCAAGTAATCGCTTCCAAAGTTGGAAATTCTCGATGCACACTCAACTTTTAATATTCAAAAGAATCATAACACAAATAAGATGTCACCAGGAGGAAACAATATAATCAGAGAATGTCAAGAAGATTCCAATGACATAAGAAAGAGGCTAAAACCTCATTAGAGTAAGGGACTTGAGGATAATCACAAAATAAATAGTATGAAAAGAAAGGATAAAGTTTAAAGCAATAGAAAATTGACAAAAGTGAAAGTGATGAATACAAGCCTTCCATTGATTTAATTTCCCCAAGACAAATGACTATAGAACCAAAGAATGATGCAACTATTACAAAGGGAAAAAAGAATCTTGAAGAGTTTAGTGATTACACACCTTATAAGAAAAACTGTAAAGTGGAGTAGTGTGTATTTTGGGTGGAGACAAGAAAGGCAATGAATCTAAAGGAAAAAATTGTTAAGGTTGGACTTGTTTTTTTTAAATCCATATAGAAATTGAGATTGGAATATATGGACCTTCTACTTGGGACACCAATCCTATGGAAAGCAATTCTTAATGACATGGAAGAAAATATTGATAACTCTCTAACTGATGAAATGATATACATGTTTTTACACTGTGCAAAGCATGTTTGTATAATGGTGGTTTTGCTTTTGTTTTTCTATGCTTGGAAAATTTGTTCGACATAATAGAAAACCCCCATTCTGATTACCCATTTCATCACATATTATATGACATGGCCAATTAATGAGGAAATCCAAGACAAACCATAAGTATGATCCTTTTACATCTTCCCAATAATCATAGCACAAAGAAGCCTATCATGTGATTGTTTCACACTTAATACTTTTGATGGGTGCCCAAATTGGCATTTTCTTAGCACCCATCCAACACCATTATGAGTACATTTTTCCATTTTATACCACCCCATCAATGATTTTTCCCATAAAGATGATTTTTTTAATCAAGGTATGGCTATATTTTTATTAGGTCACTTTAATGTCGATTCTTATGTTTTTAAGGAAGAATTTTCCTTTTTACACTAACTAGTGAAAATTCATGAAAATCAATTCAGGTAGGTTCATACAGATACTCTTGAAGTAGCAATAAAGGAAAAATTTTACAACACATTTTTGTGATGCTGTAACAATTTTAGGTTTTAGAACAACCCTATATGTTGCAACATGACTAAGGTATATTTGTTTCAACTCCAATTGTTGCAACACCTCTAGTACCTCGTTGCTACAACATGACTAGGAAGTAGGTGTTATGACTCTAGTCACTAGATGACAATATAGTTCAGTGCTATAATATGAATAGAGTTTAGAGATGCAACATGTCACTACAATACAACAGAATGCAATGATATAATTCCATTGTTCCAACATGACAATGTCACAATTGTAAAATCAGTGGTACAACATGCCCAAGTCAAATGTTGCAACACCTTGGAAGTTTACCATTGTGGATAATCATTACAACCTAGGGATAGATGGTACAACTAATACTAGTCTTGATTGTTCATCGGTGAGTTGTCCATTTTCTCACCCAATGTAGGATGCAACAAGAGCTAGTAGGCTTCCTAATAACAAAAGGTTGACTGTAACAAACATTTGGGCCATTTTCTGCTTGTCACAATATCTAAATGAGTCAGCATTTGCCTATTTTTCTACTTTTTGGTGAAATTGTTGTAACATAGAAGGAACAACCTCATAATCTAAAAATTATCAAGGTTGTCCTAATTGGATCTCTTTGTTCAAATCACAACTAAAACATTGTGTATAAGAATATTGTACTCTACTCCAGCTGGGGAGAAGGAAAATTAATTGTAATTTGTATTATGACGTTTTACTCATACAAAGTTCATGGTTATGTTCCTGTTTTGTTTCACTCTATGCATATCATGGTGTGTTGATAACTTGGACATTATACTAATTTCATAAATAGTGCCTTCCTTAAGGAGGTAGGACCTCCTCTTTTAGTTAGGTGCTTCATGTAGTTATATAGATTATCTTTTAGTTTGTTTATATTTATGTTAATTTAGTGCTTAATCTATTTCTTTATATTGTTGCAACTCATTAATATGATAAGTTTCTTTATATTGTTGTGCCTCATTAATCTATTAAGTAACTCTATGTCTTTATGCTACTACAACTGATTGGTTTTATAAGTAAATACTTTTTTTTTATGGTCTTGCAACTCATTACTCTAATAACTAATTTACTATATTTCTAAAGGGTAGTGCTTCACTTTCTCTATTCTCCGATATTTGTATTTATATGTTTAATGTATCTTGTTGGATTGGATTCTATAAATTACAATTCCTAGCATTCCACCATTTAATATGCATATTTGTTATAAGGATTGGGATCATCAAAAACCTTGAGTAAGTCACCACTTTACTTTCTATGTGATTTATTTTTGTCTATGTGATTTACCTTTTTGGACTATGTGGTTTTTTTTACCTATGTTATTGGTTATAACATTAAGCTTCCTTGGCCCATTATGTATAAGTGTAATATGTAAATTCTGCAAGTCTGACCTCTAAATTGTTGTAAGAATGGTTTTCTTTCCTTGGTGACTTATAAAATAAAATTAATATATTACTATGAAACACTCCTTTAGGATACTACAATGTCATTGTCAAATAACATAATTGAACTAGCATATATAGTGCATGATAGTTCACATGTTCCATATAAACATTGGTTTGTTAATTAAATGCACAAGTTCTCATTTATCTACTATGTAATTAGGAGATAATTTGAAGAACCTGTCATTTTTGGCACTATTGCCTAGGAACTATCATTATTACTTTCATAATTTTGTAGATTTATTTAGTCAATGTATTTCTTTTAAGTAGTTGGTGAGATACATTTCATTCAATTTTTCCCTTAAAAACCTTATTTTCGAAAAAAAGTGTTCCATGCATAAAGCTAGAGACCAACAAGGTAGATTCGTTAGATACACAAAAAAAACCCATAAGGCTAACAATGTAGGATAATCTCAAGAAAAGGGCATAATCATGCAAACTATTTCACTCCCATGACAAGCTCCCCTACCATGAATAAACATGAATCCTTTGTTCAGAAACTTGAAATCATACACGATTTATCTTCTATACAAATATAAATATTGTTCCTTAAAGGTTTGGTAACTGATAAGTCCCACTTTGGAGAGCTTATTTTTCCTGACCCTCCCAAGGAATCTTCAGAAGAGGAGACCATTTCTTAAGAAAATATGGCACATGAGACTATCAAGTAAGATATATTCACCTTCAAATTCCCTATTTTAAAGTTATATGAAGAAACCAAAATGAAGAATATTCCACAGACAACCTTGACTAACTTCCATTGCTTCTTCCTCTTTAAGTTTGATGTTCTCTATAAAAAAAAGTAACTATGTGTTGCATGCCTAGAACGTGAAAGTCTTTTCCTTGCTACACTAAAAGGTGTTGTACTACAATGGTTCATGAGCCTTGGTAGGGAGAAAATCCACACTTGGGCACAAGTGAAACAAAAATTCATGGAGAATCATTAATATTCTTGTAAATATGGGAAAAGGTTGGAAGAAATCCTCAAGATGACCAAAAATAAATATGAGAACCTTGAAGACTCTATTGAAACATTCAACTATAACTTACAATGAGAAAGAATGGGAGATTTGGCTCTTGATATAATATGTGTCTTGATAGTAGAAAGAATCCATGATTATTGTATTGTGCTTCTAAACTTGATTGGTGGAGGAGATGTTTCTCAACAATATTATAATGTCATCATCAAGTTGTGTTGGAGATATTCTAGAGGTACTTTAGAGACTAGGAAAAGACCAAGAGGAATATTAACGAGAGATGGAAATATTGTTGGTAATGGGATTACCAGAGCTAAGATTGGAAACATGTTTGAAGAATTTAAAATTGGTATGCCTAGTTCATGAAGATCCCAACTAGACACGTTACATGTGAATAAGAAGAAGTGAGAAGTATAATTAGCTTTGACAATATTTTATCCAAACTATATAAGAAAGAAATTGTTGAAGGAATGCTCATTCGATCACATTGAGGCCTATGCAAAATGAGGTGAGGACCATGTCATAAGAAAATTTTCACTCATTCATGGATTAAAAGATGGCTATGAGGAATTTGAAGAACCAAAACAACTATGCTTTGTGTCTCAAAAGCATCCATGGCCACCAAAACCTCAAAGTATGCTTCAAGATCAATTGCAAATTATAATTCGTATTGGAATAACTCTTCAATGTAATATTATTCTCCACCATGGTGGTTTCCTACTTAGCTATGGATGTATCTACCATCTAACCGTCCTTGGCCACATGGGTGGAGGAATCCATCCTTCGGAGGCACCCAATAGGCCTTACTACAACCATCTATGTCCCTTCTTCCTTCTCCACCAATGCAACCATCCACATCAACTCCTCCTCGACCTTAACTTCTTGTGAAACCCTTTCCTAACCCAAATAATGGTAAGGAGGCTCAACTAACGCAATATTTTTGGCTTACTAATTACCCCACTTACTCCATCTCTTCTCTAGATTGTCACAATATCCACCTTATATCAAGGAAGACCTTAAATAAAGAAACTCCTCCAATGCAAATAGAATACTTTAATGAGGAAGTTCCAAATAAATAACTAGAACTGGTCAAATTTCTTGAGACCTCAAGAACAAGTCAAAATAGCCTTGAACCATAGGTTCCTCTTTACTCCAAAATATTGAACCTATAGAAACTTATCATCTAAGTCAAATTTGATTTCTTTGGCGAACTTAAGAATGTGTGTGTTCACATACCATTTTTTAAAGCAATTAAATATGTAGCTATTTACTTAAAATTAATAAGGGAATTATGTGCAAGAAGACTTGGTAGAAGAAATAAGTATCATTAACCCATTCATGTCATCGATTTTTTTTAGATCTCATGATGGATGGAGTCCTCTCTAGTAAATGTTCAATCGATCTCGATATCTTAGTAGTCAATGTTTAAATTAACCATATTATTCTCAACACATTGACTAAGTTTGGTGTTGCTATCCATATGATGACTTGCCAGACAATGGAATTCTGAGGACTTTCTAGTCTTAAGTAAATCCTCTCCATATTACAACTTGTTGATTTATCTATCATCAAAACATAAGGGATCTTGGAATATGTAGTAATATTTGTGGATTCATGGGAATATCATGTTGAAATCATGGTTCTACAACCCAATTCCTCCCTAGGGGGATATTCTTTAATCCCAGGCAAGATATGACTGACCATTGTAGATGCATATATAAACTCTAGGTCGAATGACATGGAAATCTCTCATGACACCTAGACCAAACAAGCTTACCCTATATCCTCTGTTAAGGTGAACATTGATCTTAAAATTCCATGTTGGCCAGATGGAGAGGAAAGTGGCGATGAAGTGGTTGCTAATCAACTACTTACCATAGATCAATATCTTCCCCCCAGAGATAAAACTATGGATAAATAAATTAGTGAATTTATAGCCTCTTTTGTGTTGTACAACTCACACATTCTCACCCACATCGTGGACCCAAAAGTCCAAGATTCTCTTGTCACAATAGATACATCACCTATGGAACATGAGTCATCATCAAAAGGAGAACAAGGTTCAAATTTGGAAACCATATAAGTTAGTCTTAGAAAATTATTAAAGATCAATCAAGGGCTAACACAACACTATAAGTAACAAATAATCAATTTTTTACAAAGGTATAATGATGCTTTTTCATAGGATTACATTGACATGAAGGGAATCCATCCTGATTTGTGCACTCGCCACATATGTATCAAGGAGGATTCTAGACCCATCCATAATCCTTAGTGATGAAGGATTCTTGCTTTGAAAGAAACAGTCAAAGAAGAGTTGCAAAAATTTATTTCAACTAATTCCATTTACCCTGTTCCTAACAGCCAACGGGGATCCCTTCTTGTCATCACGTTTTAAAATAATGGAAAGTTTAGGATTTGTGTTGATTACAGAGAAGTCAACAAAACCATGCAAAAATACCACTTTCTACTACCATTCATTAATCATGTACTAGACACATTAGCAAGAAATAAGTAATTATATTTTCTCGATGGGTTTAATGGATACAACCAAATTAAAATTTCTATGGAGAACCAGGAACCACATCCACTTGTCCTTTGGGGACATTTTCCTACTGTATTTTTCCATTACGACCATGTAATTCTCCTGCAACTTCCCAACAAGTTGTAATTGGAATATTCTATGACATAATACGTGATTGTATGGAAATTTACATATATGACTTTACGACCTATGATAATAAATTTGATGTTGCATTAGATAATATAGTAAAGGTATTAATAATGTGTAAGTAATGTCACATATCCCTATATAAGTTTTGAACTTGTATAATTAATCATTGCAAATAAATTCTTAATAAAACGAAAAAGATATAATTGAAAACACACAAATTTACACAAAGATTTTATTGTGGAAAACCAAACCTAGGAAAAGGAGCAAGACTGTTTTTCATTGTCTTTTTTGTATAGTATTGCAATACAATATGTATCCCACAACGTACATGAACTTCCAATCCAAAATATTTCCTTAATGAAAACTACAAAACCATGGGAAAAACCACCATGTGCACAAAACCGCTTTTATCAAAAGCATGGGTCAAAAATAGCCAAAAACAGATGCAAAAAATTGGCCAAAATTAATTCCCCACCCCCTTGCATACCCCAAAACCAAGGATATTACTCCCCTTTTTGGGGCGCATATAATTCATGCAAAGAATGTAACACATACCCAACCCCCTCATTAATGAAAAAGTCTTAATGATTTTAACTGAAGGTATCATGGCAGGGCATGATACTTCTTAAGAGTGCATTAAAGCAGATTCAACAAAAATGAAGGTAATATTAAACTTTCCTACTCTATAGACTCAGAAATAGGTACAAATTTTTCTTGGACATGTTGGTTATTATTGATGTTTTATTGAATATTTTTCAAAAATAGTTCATCCTTTATTTTTTTTAGTAAAAATGTTGAATTTGTGTATCTACATAGCTACAAGCATGCTTTAAAAGAATTGAAATCTAGAGTATCCAAGGTTCCTAATGAGAGGTTCCAATTGGACCCTTCCTTTTCACATATCTACCATTCAAGAAATAGGATCATGACTTTGTCGGAATTATCAACTGATGCAAGATCATCTAGACTTAGCTAGCAATGTGACTGTATGTTCACATGTTGTGGCTAACATGAGATGAATTTCATTGACCTAAGTGGTCAAAATCAATTCTTAGTAGAGAGGGTTGGATTTCTCGAAAATTATCTTTACTCTAATTATTGTAATAATTAGAATATTGTATTATTTTTAGGATAAGAGATAATTTGATAGTATAGGTGTGTATCAGAGCTTGAGAATACGGATTTAATGGTTGAGATGGATAAAAATAGAGATTGAGTTGTCAATGCAGTTAGGATAGGATTTGATTCATAAAAGAGGAAAGAATGTAATGAGAGAGAAATTAGATGATCGAGAACAGAGTGAGTAAGCGAGAGTTTGAGTGAGAGATAGGGTTTGAGATTGAAACAAAGGTTAGAAAAACTATTGCAATCAAGTTGAGAGGGCCAAGACTATGTAATTTCCATTTTGTTGAATAATTGATTGAAGTGTGGTGTGACGCACTGTTTTGGTGCATAAATTCCCTTATGGCTGTGTATTGGCATTCTGGACCCTAATCGGGTATTTTTCTCTGTTCATACATTTTATTGAATATCACAATCGATTAATATTAATGATTAATATTGATATTAAGCATTAAACTTTCCTTAAGCATCTTTATTAAAATTGTGAATTAAGCACGTGGTAGTATTCGATAAGTGGGAAGTGTTACCTTTTGCACCCTAAAGGTGGTAAGCGGTATTCCTAAATTTCACGTGGTTAGCCTAAGTGGGTGACATGTAGCATGAGAAAACTACTTTTCTCTTCTGCTCTTGACTTATATTGGTCATGCAAGAATCTGCGTAAGATTGTGTGACAATTGTTAGATTGGATGGGTCACATCAATGGTGTAGATCATCTGGGTTAGTTGGTGAGCAAATGACGTGATATCCATTAGATCTAGGGAAGTGAGATAAATAGTGCAGATTGAAGCGCTTGATAAAAGGAGAATTCAATGAGGGACTGACAGTGGTTAGTCAGATAAGCGGGACCCTTAGGGGAAAACCCATGTACAAAATTTGTTTGTACGTAGTTGATTGGTTACAAAGTTAGCTAGTAGTCTAATTCCAGATTACCACCCCATTTTCATCAACCTCCTGCATAATTTTGGTATCATAGCACAAAGATTAATTTTTGCTACAGTAAACATGCCACCAAGGAGAGAAGGAGGCATAGGTTGGGGAAGACCTATAGTGAATGCAGATTTGCTAGATGGCATCCGAAATCTCCATACAAGGATGGAGACAATGGAGACTACTCAAAGGAGAGCACTTGATGAAGGAGATGCCAATGCTACAGAATAATCTTCTAAGGAATAAGAAGAGGATGGAAGTGAAGTTGCCAAATTTATCAAGATAATGGCGAAAGCAAGTGGAAGACCAAAGGTGTAAATACCTTTGTATGTCAGGAATGTCAATGTAGAAGAATTGATGGATTGGATTAGTTCATTAGATAGGTATTTTGAATATGAGGAGGTTGATATTAAAAAGAAGGTGAAATTTACAGTTACCAGAATGAAGGGTGATGCAGCTATGTGGTGGGATTAATTACAAACATCTAGAGCAAGAAAAGGGAAGTCCAAGATGAAACAATGGGATAAAATGGTAAGTAGATTGAAAGCTAAATTTATGCCAAAAGATAATTAGTTAAATCTTTTCAAACAGTTACAAAATTTGAGGCAAAAAGGAATGACTGTCAAAGAATACACTTAAGAGTTTTATAGGCTGAGCAATAGAGCAGGACATGCAAAGGATGACGTAGAAAAGATAGATAAATACATAAATGGGTTGAGATATAACATACAATATTAAATCAACTTGCTGAGTCTGAAGACAATTGAAGATGCATATCAAGCAGCTTTGAAGGCAGAAGAGAAGATGTTGAGGAAGCAAAATTAGAGGAATAGAGGAAAACGTTCAGCAAGAGGTAAAGGAACTACCAGATCAAGATTTCAGCATCCTGAAGGTGAAGCAGGAGGTTCAAGTAGTAGACCACCACAAAGAGGAGAATTTAGTAGAGGAATATTTGCACCCAGAGGAAGAGGCTGAGGAAGAGAAATTCGGTGTTACGCTTGTGGAGAATGGGGACATGGATCATGGGAATATCCTCATAATAAAGTAACAAATTAGAGGAATGTGAATGTGGCTGAGGCAAGGGAAGAAAAACTTCAAATTGCAAACAAGGAAGAATCACCAGAAGGAGGAGAATCCTTGTTGTTGAAAAGGGTATTACTTAAGGTAGAGAAAGAGATAGGAGAACCAACTTAGAGAAAGAGTTTATTCAGAACTACATGCAAGTCCAAAGGAAAATGCTGTAAGGTGATAATTGATAGTGAAGCACTGGTAACCTTGTTTCTAGAGAAATGGTGGATGAGTTAAGACTAGTGAAAAAAATACACCCTACTCCTTACAAGGTATCATGGCTGCAAAAAGGACGTCAGCTTATTGTGACAGAACAATGCAAGGTAGAGATACAGATTGGTACTTATAAGGATGTGATATTGTGTGATGCAATGCCAATGGATGTATGCCATGTGTTGCTGGGAATACCTTAGTAGTTTTATCAAAAAGCTATTCATGATGGGAGAAGAAATACTTACACTCTATAGAAGGATGGAAATAAACACACATTGCTTCCGTTGAAGGATGAAGTAGTAAAAGAAGCTCTTGGAAACAATGTTATGTTGATAAGTGGGAAAGAATTGCTGCAAGAAGTTAAGAAGGATGAATAGATGCATTTTGCTATCATAAGGAGATCTAATGTAATTTTAACTTCTGCAAACTTAGATGATTTAACTGAAGAAATCAAAACTTTGTTGAATGATTTTGTTGATATTATTGTGGGTGAGTTACGAAATGCATTACCACCCATAAGGAGTATTAATCATCATATTGATCTAATACCTAGAACAAGTTTTCCAAACAAAGCAGCATATAGGTTAACTCCTCAAGAAAAGGTAGAAGTTGGGAGACAAGTATAGAAACTGATGGATAAGGGATTAATCAGGAAGAGTCTTAGTCCTTGTGTTGTACCAACATTACTCAGTCCAAATAAAGGTGGTGAATGGTGTATGTGTACAGATTCCAAAGCCATAAGCAAGATTACTATCAGGTATATATTTCCTTTACCACGCACGGATGATTTGATGGATTGTTTAAGTGGGTCAAAGTATTTTTATAACATAGATTTGAAGAGTGGATATCATCAAATAAGGATTAGAGAAGGAGATGAATGGAAGACTACATTTAAAACAAATAGTGGGTTGTATGAGTGGTTAGTGATGCCTTTTGGACTCACTAATGCACCTAGCACATTCATGAGATTAATGAATGAAGTCTTAAACGAATATGCAGGCAATTTTGTCATTATTTATCTTGATGATATTCTAGTTTTCAGTAGAAGAAAATAAGAACATCTGGAGCATCTTAAGTTGGTTTTAAGAACTGTACAGAAAGAGAAACTACTGATAAATCTAAAGAAATGTAGCTTCATGAAGGAAGAATTAATCTATTTTTGATTTCTAGTTTCTAAAGAAGGTTTGAAAATTGATCCAGAGAAATTCCAAGCAATTTGGAACTATTCTACTCCAAGAAACACATTTGAGGTAAGAAGCTTTCATGGTCTTGCAAGTTTTTATAGAAAATGTATCAGAAGTTTTGGTTAGATTTGTGCACCAATTATTGAAACAATCAAAGAGACTAATCAGCCATTCAAGTGGATAGAAGCAGTAGACCAAAATTTTAAGTTGCTGAAGAAGAAAATTACAAAGAAACCAGTTTTAGCTTTACCTCATTTTGGAAAAGTTTTCCAAGTTGAAACTAATGCTAGTGGAGTTGCAATTGGAGCAATTTTGAGTCAGGAATAGAGACCAATAGCCTACTTTAGTGAGAAACTAAATGAATCTAAGAAGAAGTATTATTCTTATGATAAAGAATTTTACTCTATTGTGCAAGCTTTTAAAAAATGGAGACATTATTTGCTACCAAAGGAGTTCGTATTATATTATGGAAATCATGCATTATAGTTCATAAACAATGAGCCAAAATTGAAATAGAAACATGCCAAGTGGGTAGAGTTTTTACAGAGTTTTATTTTTGTGATAAAGCACACAAGTGGTAAGTTGAACAAATTTGTTGGTGCTTTGAGCAGGGTAAATTTCATTGTACAAGAATTAAGAGTTGGTGTTGTAGGATTTGAAGAAATTGTTGATATGTATAAAGATGATGTAGAATTCAAATATATTTATGAACTTGTACAAAATCCAATAGCCCATAATAGAAGTCAGCGGTTAGATTGTTTTATCCAAGAAGGTTTACTATTTAAATATAACAAAATGTGCATTCCCAAATGTTTTCTAAGGGAAAGCATCATCAAGGAGAAATACAATGGAGGATTATCTGGTCACTTTGGACAAGACAAAACATCTTCTCAGGTAAATTCTTTTTACTATTGGTCAAAGATGCAAACTGATGTTAAGAAATTTGTTGAGAAGTGCAGAATCTGTCAGCATGTTAAAGGGAGAAGCCAAAATATAGGATTGTACCAGTCATTTCCAATACCAGATTGACGGTGGGATGAAATTAGTATGGACTTTGTTTTGGGTTTACCTAGAACTAAAAGAGGGAATGATTCCATTTATGTTGTGGTAGATAGATTTTCCAAAATGGCACATTTCATTACATGTAAAAAGACAAGTGATGCAACACATATTGCTAATCTGTGTTTTTCAAACGTTGTAAGGTTACATGGATTTCCTGTAAGTATTGTGTCTAATAGGGATAGAAAGTTTGTTGGAAGAGTTGTTTGGTTGAAACTAGGTGCCAACCTTAGTTTCAGTTCAACATATCATCCTCAAACATATGGATAGACTGAAGTGGTAAATAGAAGCTTGGGAAACATATTGAGAAGTTTAGTGTATGACAATCTTAAGCAGTGGCATTTAGCCCTTGCTCAAGCTAAGTTTTCTTGTAATGAAACTCGAAATCGAAGTACTAGGATGGCATTTCATATTGTTTTTGGAATGAATCCAAGAGGTGTGTATGAACTCAGAAATTTTGGTAAACAAGAAACAAGAAGTGAAAACGTTGAAGATTTTGCAGAGCAGATGCAGAGACTACAATAAGATATCAAAGACAGATTGTAGGAAAGCAGTGGCAAATAAAAATAGAGAGCTGATATGAGGAGGAGTGAAAATGAATTCCAAATGGGAGATCTAGTGATGGTATACTTGAGAAAAAAAATATTTCATGTTGGGACTTACAATAAACTAAATATGAAAAAAGACAGGCCCATGCAGAATTGTGAGGAATTTTTCAACTAATGCTTATGAAATTGAATTGCCAGAAGGGATTGGAATATCACCTATATTCAATGTTGTATATTTGTATCCATACAAAGAGATAGAGACAGAGTTATAGAAGGAACCTACAGAAGATGAAGTCCAAACTTTAAACTGGGAAGAAGAAATGCCAAAGACAGTCAAGAAAGAGGTGGAAGTTATTTTGGAGAAAAGAGTATCCAAAAGAACCAAAGGACAGGTTTATTTTAAGTATTTAGTTAAATGAAGGGGAAAACCAATAGAGGATGGCATTTGGTTGAGAGCAGCAGAGTTGCAGAAGTATGGAGTAAACCCTGAAAGTTTGGCAAAGGATTCTTTTCTTCCCCGGGAGTCTAATGTAGGAGCATTCAGACTTAGCCAGAAATGTGATTTTATGTTCACATGTTGTGGCTAACATGAGATGAATTTCATTGACCTGGGTGGTCAAAATCAATTCTTAGTAGAGAGGGTTAGATCTCTCGAAAATTATCTTTACTCCAATTATTGTAATAATTAAAATATTGTATTATTTTTAGAATAGGACATAAGTTGTTGGTACAGGTGTGTATCAGAGCTTAAGAATAGGGATTTAATGGTTGAGATTGATAAAAATAGATATTGATTTGTCAATGCAGTTAGGATAAGATTTGATTCATAAAAGAGATAGAATGTAATGACAGAGAGATTAAATGATCGAGAACAGAGTGAGTAGCGAGAGTTTGAGTGAGAGATAAGGTTTGAGAATGAAACAAAGGTTAGACAAACTATTGTAATTGAGTCGAGAGGGACAAGACTCTGTAATTTTCATTTTGTTGAATAACTGATTGAAGTGAGTTTTGATGCACTGTTTTTGTGCAAAAATTCTCTTATGACTGTGTATCGGTGTTCTGGACCCTAATCGGGTATTTTTCTATGTTCATACATTTTATTGAATATCATAGTCAATTAATATTAATGATTAATATTGAGCTTAAGTGTTCAAGTTTCCTTAAGCATCTTTATTAAAATTCTGAATTAAGTACGTGGTAGTATTCGATAAGTGGGAAGTGGTATGTCATGCACCCTAAAGGTGGTAAGTAGTATTCCTAAATTTCACTTAATTAGCCTAAGTGGGTGACACGTAGCAAGAGAAAACTACTTTCTCGCACACTCTCAACCTGATATCATTCGTGCAAGAATCTGTGCGAGATTGTGCGACAATCGTTCGATTGGACAGGTCACACAGTGGAGATTGTCTGGTTTAGTTGGTGAGTGGACAATGCGATATCCATTGAAGCTGGAGAAGTGAGATCAATGGCATGGATTAAAGCACTTGATAAAAAGAGAAGTCAATGAGGGACTGATAATGATTGGTTAGATAAGCGAGACCCTCAGGGGGAAAATCCACATACATAATCTGTTTGTGCACAGTTGATTTGTTACAAAGTTAACCAGTAGTCTAATTCCAGACTACCACCCCATTTTCATCAACCTCCTGGGTCATCAACCCTCCTCTTTGGTACAACTCCTACATCCTAGTTTTGCATAGAGTATGTTAAAAAGTGGATGGAAGCAAAATCACTCATAGATGCAACAAAGAAAGCAAAAATAAACTCTCTCCATGATGAAATCTTTAATATATTTAGGATAACAAGCAAGGTCATTATTGATGGAGGAACAAAATTTATTTCAAGGCTCATTAAGAGTGTCATGGACACATACAAGAATAACAAAGAGAAATAATGCCATATCATGTGTAGGCTAATGGACAAGTAGAAGTTGGAACAAACAAGATCCTTGAGGCCATTATAAAATAAATGTTGGATTACATCTCAAGTATTAGGAAGACGTGAGGAAGAGTGGCTTTTGGAAGCACTATGGGCCTACTTGAAAATATATCATGTGTAGGCTAATGTACAAGTAGAAGGAACAAACAAGATCCTCGAGGCCATTATAAAATAAATGTTGGATTACATCTCAAGTATTAGAAAGATGGAGGAAGAGTGGCCTCTATAAGCACTATGGGCCTACTTGACGACATGGAAAACTACTAGTAGCTGCACTCCATATGAGATGATATATGCAAAGAGGGTTATTTTAGCAGTAAAAATAGAAACTCAGACCTTATAGACAATAATGTAACTTAGTAAGGACTTATCTAAGGCACACCAATAAAGAGTTATTTAGAACAATGAATTGAATGAACTTTGTTAGGTTTCCTGAAATCCAATAACTATGATCCAACATTAGAGAGCTCAGTTACATGGCAAGTTCATAAGAATAACATATTAAGAGATGGAGATTGGTCCTTATTCTTTGATTCAAATTTTAAGGGTTCAGAGGAAAAAATCACATTCGCTGCTTTAGGCCCTATGAGATTGACATTGTCTATGAAAATGGGGCCATCGACTTTCATAACATCAATGAGAAAATAACTCCACTAATAAAAAATGGACATAGGATTTGAATATATCACAGGCCACAGTTAAAAGAATCCTTCTTAAGGAATATTAGTGAAGGATGGCTCGATAGTGATATGGAGATTATTCATAAGGAAGAAATCCTTGCCTGATGATTCATTCCTATATTTATGTTAAAATAAAATAAAAATAAAGCCCATTTGTGAAAAATCCAGAGGGCAGACTTGGGCTCACATAATGTGAAAGCTAGCACAAGTGCTGCATGAGATATTAATTTTATATATATATACATACATACATATATAGGAACTTCACACTTTCTTGATTGTTATGTCACGATTCTCCTTCTCATGTGATTTTTGGTTCATTGTTCCTTTTCTGAGCTTCTAATAAATTATTCTCCATGATTTCTTGAGATATAAAGAAGGGTAAAACCTTATTGTTGTAACGCATTCTATTGGATAGAAACAACATGATTTATACAAAAAAATTGTTACAAAACCCTCCAAATGACTTGGTTACACATCTGCATCACAACATTGCCACCAACCTTCTTACTATGCAAGTGCAATTACCATTGTTGTAACAAAACATTGGAGTAGTTATTGCAAAAAAAGTTTGAAATAATGTTGCAACACCTTATGCTTCAACATGTAGGAATACAACAATTTTGTAGGAAAATTTGATGTCATAAAAGGGTAAAAAACATGACAAATATATATTACTAATAGATATCGTTTTTGGGATTCAACTGTGTTAAGTAAGTCATTCATCTATGAACATTTCCATGAGAGGTAGTCATAAAGGCCCAATTACAACTGTCATAAGTCGTAAAGGCCCATAATGGTTTCGGCTTAAAAGCCCCTTTAATAATTTAAATGTTGAACTGATTTGATTCTACAAGGGAAACAAGTGCAAGTACAACTCTATATAATGCAAACAATGTTTCATTAGAGCTCCTAAAGATAAATTCATTCTAAACTAAAATTCCATGTTGGGAATGCTTAGAGATTCACTCAAAAATAAAAAACAATTTGCAAAAGAAAGAAAATGAATCTTGCAGGAAATAAAATACCTTGCAGAACTAAACTAAGCAGCCTTCACTTGCAGAAATGAAAACACACCCATTTTACAGAAAGGAAATTAATCATGCATTGTAGGAAAGCAGGGTCATCCCAAAAAATGAGAAGTAAACGCACCCAAGTGTACACGCTTCGGATATAAAGCACACAACATACATAGAAGTTAAATCATGTTAATGATGAAAGGAAGAAATACAATCTACTCAAACCTTGCATATAAATAAATTTAACACAAATTATAAAAAAGGGAGAATGCGCTCGGTTGGGTGGGCCCTAGCCAACCAGCTCATTTCCCTGCTACGAGATCTAGAACTTCAGATACTCAAATAACACATTACCAATACATTAGAACAAGAAAATGCATAGTTGGCGCAGTCCTTTGTATTAAAATTCAGGAATTGCAAATATACATTGTGGATTCTAGATGCAGCCCAAAAGATATGGCGACACAAAAAGATTACAATGTCTATAAAAAACTTTATTTGCGTATCGCCCCTTAGCTTTGACTAGAAACCCTATTAAATTTACAGTCTTGGCTCAAAGCCGCAACCAAAAGTAAAACAAGAGTTTAACTTAGGCCCCTCAGTTGTTAACAAAATACTAAACAAGGGCGGTCGAAACCCTGGTCTTCACATTCCACGTATTCCTCTATGCTTCGAGCCTAGCAAAGATGACTGATCTTTTGGAAAATAATCTGAATAGTTTTTCAATTTGTGTCAGCCGTAAGTGGTGAACCAAGTTGATGTTGACAGCTACCTCGAAAGTGCAAGAATGACGGCCAATACAAGAATCATTCCTGCACCAACCCATCTTCAACATTGATTAATACTTTCACCTTATCGAATTACCTTAGGAAAGAGAATATATTAGTTGCAAAGGAAAATAAGATATTAAATCTATTTAATTAACAATCAAGTTCATTTATAACCCTTAATACGAAAACCATGAAAAAGTGCACGAATGAGTACAAGTTTAAGAGAAGTACAAGAATAAATAGGCTTCGAAGGTTAAAATAGAGGCTTAGGTAGTGTGTTTAGGATAGGATAGAGGTTAAAAATAGGACAATTTTTCTGATCAATAGTAGGTTTGCATCTTGTGATTTTTATTAAAATTTCATAAGAAGTTGCAAATCTACATCATAATTTCTACACACTAACCAAGAGAAGGACAAGTCATGGTCAGTAGGACAAGGTACGTCTTTCCTCTGCTTAATGAACTCCATTAATGAACATAATTCCACTTACCTTGAGAATATTGCATGCATCACTTCCCATAATACGCCATTGCTACCATAAGCTTATGATGTGATCTGTACCATCATCCCATGCTTTCATTACCTTAATTAGAATCTTTTACACCAACGAATTGTTCATTCAAACTTGCAACCAATATATTGTCTAAATTTTGGGCTAAAGTTGTAACAACCACTAGTTGATTTTCTGTGTAAATAAAATAAAAACGAAGGTCATGGGGCATGTATCCCAAGATGAATGTTGGAAAAAACATAGTGTTGGGTATCATTGGTGATTAATTAATGGATAAGGGAATTGGCAAAGGAATTAGGAAAGGAAAAGTGGCATTAATTGGCATTCTATTTATGAAATAAAGGAAAACAGGAGAAAAGGAAGGTGAACAAACACAAGTTTGCATGACAAGGAAATTGAAGGAAACATGAAGGAAAATGAAGAAAATAGAGGCCTCATTGATTAAAAAAGGATTCAGAGAATCAATTCACTACTTTTGGTCATTACATCTTTTGTCAATTTAGCTTTGGAGGTCTCTTTCATTCTCTAATTCTTTCATACTCTTCCACACATAGAGAAAGCTTGGAGCATTCTTGGAGTATGCTTGGAGCACTCTAGTATTCACTTGGATTAGAGAAAGAAGGAAAAGGAAAGCAGGAAAGTGAAAGGGAACAAGAGAATCAACAAATACAACTGGATTAATTTGTGGGTAGTAGGTTGCTTGCATGATTTCCTTATTGATTTATGGATACATGGTATATGGATGTGATTTTCTATTTATGTGTTACTGTTGGCATGGAGATTTTCCTTAGTTGACATTGGTTTTAGCCTTTACTTTCCCTTTCCTGGATAGACATGGTGGTGTGGGTTTTCCCACTTGATTGGTTTATGATTGGTGCTCATGTTCCTTATGGTTATGGGTTGGAACAAATTATTTGGAAGCCCCAGAAAAACTTAGGTTGAGTTACTCGTCTTGGAGCATAGGTTGGGACAAACACTCTAGATCCCTTGGTGGTTTGAGTTACTAGTCCTTGGAGCCAGATTGGACAAATAATATAGGCCCTAGAAGGCTATGGGTTGAGTTACTAGTTCCTGGAGCCCTAGACAACTTGGGTAGAGACCAATCTGGTTGATGCTAGTGATGTCTGGTAATAGAGGTGGAATCACAGTGGTTAAGGATTAAGGTGGTTTGGTCTTTGGAAGCCCTAGTTTATTTTTTATTTGGTTTAATCCATAAGATCCCACATTAATTCTTTGAATATGGTGTGGGGGTGATTGGCTGAAAGGGATATTTGTTTTATCCTAAACTATGGTCGGGTGGTGTGTGGAAGTCCCTGACTTGGTTGGCATTTTTAGATGTTAATACGAGACATTTTCCTATAGTGATATATGAGCATTTTTAGTGATTATGTTGGCGATATTATGGAAAAGTTTCCATGGCCTATATATCGGTTATTTGTTGGCTATATGATGTGTATTGTCTATGGTTCTTATCATGAATTCTTTAGTTATTGATTCGTTGATGAATGTATGGAATAATAAGTGTTGTTGCAGTTATGTGGAGAGGTAATAGAGCATTTTTAGTGATTATGTTGGTGATATTATGGAAAAGTTTCCATGGTCTTTATATCGGTTATTTGTTGGCTATATGATGTGTATTGTCTATGGTTCTTATCATGAATTCTTTAGTTATTGATTCGTTGATGAATGTATGGAATAATAAGTGTTGTTGTAGTTATGTGGAGAGGTAATAGAGCATTCTTGGTGACCCTCATATGAATCTTAGACTATTATGATCATATATGCATTCGTGACCTGTGACTTACATGCTTTCCATGTGTTTGATGAAATGTCGGTTATGGACTAGTCATGTCCTCGATTAATTGTTGTTCAAGTTTTGTATGAAAATATTTGTCATTATGTCATTTATCATTCTAGGAAGTTACAACCAGTTTTAGGTATTGGTCTGGAGGTTGGCCTAGAAATGTGGCTTAGATCCCAGGACCACACCCTCTGAACTGTAGATTTTGGGTTATAAACACATGGAGGTGGTGTTGTGTATGTTGTTGGAGGCCTATAACTGCACCTAGGCCTTTTCATGCATGAGATTAGTGGTCTAGGTTAGTGAAAAGGAGCGCCATCTTAGGGTTTTGTCACTGGGGTGGTTCGTTGGCCCTTGGGTGTCCTGTAACCCTGAGGGATGTTGTGAGTTGTAAGTTTGTGGTTGGTTTATTAGCCCCACTTCCATAACAGGAGATTGGATGTTGGGTCATGTCATAGTAACTCTTCGTCTCATGTATACCCTGGCATTCTTATGAAATTGGGAAAATGTAGGAGTGGTGGTTACAGATTGGTATCAAAGCTTCCAAGTTCAAACACTTGGACTAGATAGGCAGGATTTGATTATTATGTGTGCATTTTAGTTGTTGATATGTTTGTATGAATGCATTGTGATGGTCATTGGTGTGGTCTTGTGTCATTGCATTGTTCATGTTGAGATGATTGATATGTTGATTTCATTATATACACATATGTTGTGTTAATCCAAATTGACAATACAAATGAGATATCCTACCCTGAAATTCATAGAGGTACGTTTGGTTATGTTTATATTTGGTTATCTAACATGGTATGTTTGTAGGAAGTACAAGGTCATAGATGAAAAGAAAAACGGTGGATTACATTTCATGTGACCTTCCTTATAGATCAAATGAGCAACAAAGAGATGAGTACTCTCCTGACATAAAATATACCTTGAGAAGTTTAAAATCATAAATGAAGAGGTGCAAAGGAAATAATGATAGGATCATTTAATGAGAGGATAGGATTTCTAGGGAACATGAAAAATAATGAGAGGTTAATGTGGCGATTCTTTAGAGTTTATCAGATTTGTGAGATAGGGATAGCCACATATCAGTTATGGACAGGAGGAAATGACTATTGGGGTATATGGTAGTAGGTCTCATGGAGGGCATAGGTCAGACAGGGATAAATGGTCAAAGATGGTAGTTGGAAGGATACAGGTGACAAGAGAGGTAGTGGTTATGGGTTCTACTCTAGTTTTGGATAAGAGAAACATTAGCATCATCATTGTTATCATCCTTATAGGAGTAATGAGAAGCAATACTTTCCATATGAGTTCAAGAAATCCAAGCCTCCTATCTTTGATGGAGAGTTGAAGAAACCAGAAGATCTGGAAGCATGGTTTCTTAGGATGAATAAGTTCTTCGAGTTGCATACTTACATAGAGAATATGAAATCTGAGATAGCCATTTTCAATCTCAAGGGGAAAGTGGACATCTAGTGGGAAGATGTGAAGCATGTCATAGGTATCAATACAGAGGAGCTAAGTTGGCATGAGTTCAAAAGACGTTTAAGAAAGAAGTACTTATGAGAGAGATACTATGACGAAAATTCTAAGGAGTTCTATGAGTTGAAGATGGGATCTACGAAAGATGACGAGTACATGACTAAGTTTTTGGAGTTATTGAGATATGTACCATATCTTAAGGATGAGAAGACTAAGGTTCAAATATTTATTAGTGGATTACCTTTAGCATTTAAGGATAAGATTGATTATGATGAACCTCAAACATTGGACAAAGTGATTGGGAAGTTGAAGGACTTTTATGAGCAGTGTGAGCTTAAGTCATAGCATAAGTAAGGTTGGAAAGGTAATGACAAGACTAAAGGAAAATGGGATAAGAAGAAAGTATGATCTTAGGATGAAAATAACAAGGAGAATAAAAAATCATACAAGAAATTCAATGCAATTTATAGAGGATAAGGATTTCAGTATGAGGATCAGAACAAGGGTGATGGAAGGAAGCCTTTACAGTGTCGAATTGTGGCAAGGATCATCAGAGGAGAGATTTTCCACAACATCAGGGTGGCATATCTCAGATCTACAGTGTGTAGGAAGCAAAGAGAGTTGGGGATGTTGGAAAAATTATTCCTCATATTTATGCAACATTGGATAATAGGTAGGTTGGTCATCAAACATCTATTATTGAGATGGAAGGTAAGTTGTGTGAACAATTTGTTTCTATTTTGATTGATGTTGAAACTAACTATAGTTAAATCAGTTCTAACTTGGTGGGTACGTGTGGTTTAATAAATAAGTGCATGCAGAATCTTGGTTAGTGCAGTTGGCTACAGGTACCAAGAAAAGAGTTCATCATTGAGTAAGATCTTATGTATTTTAAACAATATGTCTATATTAATGCATCTAAATGTGCTCCCTTTGGGATCATATAGTATGTTTTTTAGTATGGGTTGATTGTGCCTTCATAGTACTAAGGTATATTATTACGAGAAGGCTATTGAGTGTTTGGATGATGATGAAGAGAAGCGAATCTTGCAATGTAAGAAGGAACCTACATCAGTGAGAATGGTTACAACTGTGCAGGAAAAGCATGGTTTTAGGAAAGGGTGTGTATTATTTGTAGTGCATGTTTCCAGTGACAAAGGGAAGGATAATGATGATGCTAAATTATTGAAGAGGTATCTAGTTTTGTACTAGTTTCAATATGTAATTCCAATGGATATTTCAGATTTACTGCCTCATTGGGAAGTGGAATTTTCTATTGAGTTGATGCTGAAAGTAGCACTAACATCAAAGGAACCTTACATGATGAGCACTATGGAATTAGTTGAATTGAAGTTGTAGCTTAAGGATATGCTTGATAAGGGACACATTAGACCAAGTGTGCAACCTTGGGGTGCACCAATGTTGTTCGTGAAGAAGAAGGATGGTACTCTCAAGTTTTGCATTAATTACAAGCAGTTAAACAAGGTGACGATTAAGAATAGGTACCCTTTTCCATGGACTGGTGCCTTGTTTGATCAATTGAAGAGAGAGACAATGTTCTCAAATATTTGCTTGAGATCAGGATATCATCAGGTATGCATTAAAGAAGAGGACATCTGCAAAACCACATTTCATACCAGGTATGGGCATTATGAGTTTGTAGTAGTTCCCTTTTCTCTTACTAGTGCTACAACTACTTTAATGCCTTTGATGAATATTATGTTTCCTCCTTATTTGGACAAGTTTTTATAGTATTCATTGATGACATATTGATGTATTTTAAGGAGGAAGAGCATGAAAATAACCTAGCAGCCATGTTAAAATTATTGAGAGAGCATCAGTTGTATGCCAAGATTATTAAGTGTAGTTTCTTTCACACATAAGTTCATTACTTGGGACATGTTGTTTCCAAGGAAGGCATAGGAGTGGAGTCGGAAAAGATCAGAGCTATCACGGAGTGGGAAACTACTAGGAATGTTGATGAGGTTAGATCATTCATGGGACTAGCAAGTTACTACAAGAAATTAATCAAGATATTCTAATGGACTACCAATACTATTACATATTTGAAGAGAAAAGGGAAGAAGTTTGAATGGACTGAGGATTGTGCAACTAGTTTTGAGTATTTGAAGCATTTTCTCACAAATGATCTGGTCTTGAAGATTGTAGATCCAGACAAAGAGTTTGTGATGTGTACAAATTCTTCCAAGAAAGGACTTGGTGGAGTCCTCATGCAAGAAGGAAAGGTGGTATTCTATGAGTCAAGGAAGTTGAAAGAGCATGAGAAAAACTATGTGACTCATGATCTTGATTTGAAAACTATTATTCATGCATTGAAGATGTGTAGACATTATCTTCTTGGCATGAGGTTGGTCTTGATGAGTGATAACAATAGGTTGAGGTACTTGTTTGATCAACCTAATCTAAATGCTAAGAAGGATAGATGGTTCACTACTCTCAGTGAGTTTGATTTCAAGATCATGTACATCAAGGGAAAGGAGAACATGGTTGTATATTATCTTAGTAGAAGAGTGCAGGTGAATCATATTGTAATAGAGAGTTCTTATACGATAGACTTGCAAGAGTGAATCTCGTAGGGAGGAAATAATGATGACAGGTATCAGTAGTTGAGGCATAGGTTACAACAACAGGGTGAAGTTGGTAGGGATGAGAGCATCACCACAGAACAAATGGCTTGGTTAGATTCAGGAACATGATTTATGTACCAGATGATAGTAAGCTCAAGAAGCTTATCTTGAGGGAGTTTCATTGTAAGCCATCTTCATATCACCCAGGATATAGGAAGACATTGAAAAAAGTAGGAATTTTTATCATTGGCCAAACTTGAATAAAGAGGTGGATAAGTTTGTTGTGAAATGTTTGGAGTGTCAGCAGGTAAACATAGAGTGTAAGCATTCACGTTCTCTATTGAAACCGATTTCGATTCCAGGGTGGAAATGGGAGGTCATTTCCATGGACTTCATTACAGTTTTTCTATCATGGTTGTGGTTGACAAGTTAAGTAAGTAGCACACTTCATTGTAGTTAAGTGTACAAATTCAGTTAGTGAGGTAACTCAGATTTTCATTAGGGAGATAGTGAGATTGCATGGTGTTCCTAAGAAGATTGTATCTGAAAGATATGCCAAGTTTACTTCCAAGTTTTGGAAGGATTTTCTTATAGGTTTGGGGATAGAGTTTGCCTTCAGTACAACTTATAATCCACAGACAAATGGATAGAAAGAGAAGATTAACTAAAATTACTAAGGATATGTTGAGGATGTATGTCATGCATCAAAAACAAAAGTGGGAAGAGTGTCTTCCACTAGTAGAGTTTCCATATAATAATGGGTATAAGGAATCCTTGAATATGTATTCGTTTGAGGAGCTTTATGGACAAAGTTGTAATACTCCTATCAACTAGAGTCATACAATGAATATGGTGTTGATTGGATCAAATATGTTGGTAGAGATGGAACAGGAAATGCAGATTATTAAAAGGAATTTGAACGCAACATAGGATAGGAAAAATATTTATGAAGATAAACATATGGTCTTTAAGGATTTTTAGGTTGGGGAACATGTGTACTTGTGCATCAATCCCAGGAAGAACTCCTTTAAGATTGGATCATGGACCAAGTTGGCACCTCGATATTGTAGGCCTTTCGAGATCCTTGAGAGGATTGGACCAATGGCCTACTAACTTGCACTGCCTCCGACAGTGAAATTCCATGATGCTTTCCATGTTTCATTGATTAAGAAGTGTGTACAGGATGTCGATCATGCCGATGATTGGTATGTATTGCAGGTGGAACTAGAGGGAGAATTCCATCCAAAACCACAACACATATTACAATAGAAACAACTCATGATCCAAAATGGAGAAATTGAGCAGGTTAAAGTGCAATGGAAGCGCTTTGGGCCCGATGAAGATACATGGTAGATGGATAATCAAATGTGGGTTATGTATCCTTCATTATTTTCTGATTCGATCAAATGAGTTTTTGGTATATGTATATGTATATGTATATGGATGTCGCTGTAGATACCACAATGAGCTGTGTTATGAAGCTCTAGTAAGAGGTATGATTGTCATGTTTGTTATGTTGATCATGGTTTGTAGTGGTTGTTCATTGTAAATACTGCATCGAGCTATGTTATAAAGATCCATGCGTAGTATTTTTTTTAGCAGTTTGTTGATCATATGTATCACTGAACGTCAAGGATGGTCTTCCCCCAAGGGGGAGCAGTTTGTAACAACTCCTCGTTGATTTTGTATGTAAATAAAATAAAAACAAAGGTCATGGTACACATATTTTAAGTTGAATGTTGGAAAAAGCATAGTGATGGGTATCACTAGTGATTAATTAATGGCTAAGGAAATTAACAAAGGCATTGTCAAAGACAAAGTGGCATTAATTGGCATTTTATTTATGAAGCAATGGAAAATAGGAGAAAAGGAAGGTGAAGGGACACGAATTTGCATTAAATGGAAATTGAAGGAAAAATGAAGGAAATTGAAGATAGTATAGGACTCAATTATAAAAAGGTTTCAGAGAATCAGATCACATTGTTTGGTCATTACATCTTTTTTCAGTTTAGCTTTGGAGCTCTCTTTCATTCTCTCGTACTCTTGCACACATAGAGACATCTTGGAGCATTCTTGGAGTATGCTTAGAGCACTCTAGTATTCACCTAGATTAGAGAAAGAAGGTAAAGGAAAGAATGCAAGTGCAAGGGAATAGATGGATCAATGGCTACATTTGGATTGCCTTGCAGGTAATAGGTTACATGCATGATTTCCTTACAAATTTATGGATGCATGGTATAAGAATATGATTTTATGGTTATGTGCTGTCATTGACATGGAAATTTGAGTAGGTTGAAATTGGTTTTATCCTTTCTTACTGTTATCACCCTAAAATTTTTGTTTCTAAACTTTGGAAAGTTTTCCTTATTTCTAGTCATAGTCTTATAATAGGTTTTGCATCATCTCATCTCGATAGTGTCATTCTCTTTTCCAAATAAAGTTTGGCAACCTCATTCCATGTCTTAGAAGCCTCACCATGTGTTCAGAAGTCATATGTCACATCATTTTGAAGAAATTTTGAAATTAGTTACGAATCCACATTTTCGTAGTGTAGGCAGTGTAAAAATCCTATTTTTCACTATGAAATCACTAAACTAGGAGTTTTCGTAGCGCGCTACGAAACCACTGAAAAAGCTCGTTTTAGCGTAAAAGACTCTGTTTTTTACTTTTACTAGTCAACATCGAGAAGGGTTCCTCAGCATTTGAGAACTCAATTTTGATAACTGAAAGAGGATTTTCTTTCTAACATACTGAAATACAAAAACCTCTTTCTGTGTCTTCAAATTCGTTATGAGGTGGGAGAAATTTATGGTTAAACGTGCACTACGAAACTGCTGAAAGTCAAGCTTTGTCTTCTCGTTTTAGTAGTCTTTTTCAAGATCCATTTCTGGTCATAGGAAAAGGTATTTTGGAATTCTGAATGATGTTTTTCTTCATGAACACTCCAGCTACAATAACCTATCTCACTTTCTTCATAAGTGTAATAATTTGGGAGATACTAAGCTTTCTTTGAAACCCTAATTTCAAAGAACAAATTTTTCCTGTTTTACATGTGTTTTTCAAGGACAGATTCTAGACAGTTGGAGAAGTGTCTAAAAAAAAAATAGAGATGTTTTTTGTTCTAGATAGCATATACTACAAAAACCTCCTTTAGTTTCATAAAATATGTCATGGATGAGAAGATAAAGGCTCTGTCCCACGTGCTAATTTTCAAGGATCCTAAACCTAAAAATAGGGAAACATGTTCCCTAATTTCTAGGGTTTATCATCAACAGTAAGGTGACAACATGGGAGGCTTCATAAAATTTGACCTCATGAGGTTGCAGTTGTAAAAGAATTAATTCAATGTTTAGTTAAGGTGGTTTAGTCATAACAAGGAGTTGTACTCCTAATTGTATTAGGATTCTAGGACTATTAGTTAGTTGTCAAATGCATTTAAAGGTTTGCTTTATGGTTAGAATAGGTTTCACTCATAGCAAATTCGAATTCTCTTGATGAGGGATGAGGGAATCAATGTTGTAAATGCTATATATAAAGAAAGAGGTCGAATTAGCAAGAGGTTAGACACCTTTTGGATCAGCTGTTGCTCTATGTGCAGACTGTGTATATTTTTAACCTAATGGAGAGTTTCTACTTAGACAACTCAAGATTCATGAAGATTTCTTGTGTGTTCTTGTTTTGATGGCATCTTGCAGTACTTACATTGCAATGGTGTTTACTTATGATACTTGAAACACATCAATGATGCTCTGACTTCCTTCATAGATAAACTAACTCTGTTTCACTATTTTATATTTGCATTTCTGCACTTGAACTCTATAATGCCTTGACTTCCATGCTAGGTAGAATATTTTGGCTTCACTACTCAGGATTCAAAGAGAGTTTTTAATGTTCTATTGTCTCATGGCTTTCCTCTTTCACTTACTTGTAGCGGCATGAATACATGTTACTTAGAACTCATCAATGATGCTCTTTCCTTCATGTATTTATAAATTGTTTTTCCATGCATTGTATAACTCTCTATGCCCTGACTTTCATGTTAAGATGATCTTGCTGTGGTATTGAAACATACTTTGACTCCATAACCCAATGGTAGCTAGCCTTCATCTTTCAACCTCCTCTTTCAAACTATAAAACTATAAAATCACAAAACCATAGAGCTAACCATCTATCGATATCTTTAATCAATATCATTAACCCTTTCAGAGAGCCCTATCAAGCTAAGCAGCCTAAGCCTTAGCTAAAAGATTGGCTTGAAATAGTTACACTGAGATACTCTGATCAACAGCCTATTAGGGTCCTATTTTGGTGATAACATTTTGGTGTGTCTTCTAGGAGTCTGAAGATTACTCATTCTCGAAATCAAGAACGTTGAACTTCTGAAGGTAGCAGGAGCTCAGATTGTTTTCAAGGCTTCAATCTACCTTGGTGACTCCACATATCACATAACAAATTCGAAGGTGACTCGACTGCTAGAAGACCAGTAGCTTGATGAAGTTTCAAAATGAGTTCCAATGCAAGAATGAATGCTAGGTATGCCCCTATTAATCGGTCTCATATCCATTCTTTTCCAAATCCTATGCCAAAGTTTGATTGGGTAGATGATCTTCCAATGTTAAAATATGAAAATAAAGACAATGCTTCTCTTCATTTGGTTAGGTTCCATATGCATGTACACAGTCTTAAGGTTCAGTTCCCTGAAGATTGTCTCATGAAGATGTTTATGACCACTTTAGAAGGAAAAGCATGGTCTTGGTATAAAAACTTAGAAAATGGTTCATTATATTCTCTTGTTGATTTCCATGATGTATTCTATGACATGTATAAAGAGTGTCATCCCTCCTTATTGCTGGTCAAAGATTGTTGTAAACATTCTGTGAGTTTTATTCAATATTTGGAGGATTGTTATGATAATGATGAATTCATGAAAGAAGAAATTTTAGAGGCTCTTCATAACAATACATTTCAACACCAAGAAGAAAGGATAACATCCCATGAAATGCAGCATGAAAATCAGCAGGGGTTTACTTATGAAAATCATATTACATCCTCTAAGATTGATGTATAGATTCAACAAACTTGTCAATCTTCAGATCATAATGAAGATGAAAATAATTGCAAACACCAAGAAGAAATGCTGGAAGAATTTTTTTATAACCCTGAAGCAGAGGAAAAGGTTGATCATTTATGTAACTCCTTGCAATAGATTACTTCAAAGAATGATCATAATAGTGAGGAAAATTACATTGCCTATGGGAATCATGTAGAAAGGCAATTGGATAGCATATCAAAGGAATTTTCTGTGGCTGAGAATCAGTTGTCTGAAGATATAGAATGTTATGAGAATCATCAAACTAATCATGCCTTTTTTGACCCTATAGCTGATTACATGGAAAAGATTTGCTATTCACATTTCCAGTTATATTTTTATCTTGTAGATCAGTTTCATCTCATGCTGACTCGGTTATTTCAGTATCATGTTTATTTTTGCTTCAAGCATAGCCAAGAGATTCAAGAGTCATATCAGATCGATGACTAGCTTCATTGGAAGTTTCATGTTCCTTGAGCTACAAGTGGAGATTGCAACTGATAGGGTAGGTAGGAATGTGCAAATAAGCTCAAGGCAAGTTGACTGTGCATCTGTTTCAGTAGGTGCAATTTGAATTCTTCTTATATAAATCATTGAAGGCTTGAGGAGTAGATTGGGCAGAAGTTCAGAGTTTTATTCTAGAGGATGGATAGTGCAACTGGAGCTATAGGTTCTTAGTGTACCACAAGGGCACACTATCCCTAGTGGAGCCATTGTTATCACCCTAAAATTTTTGTTTCTAGACTTTGGAAAGTTTGTCTTATTTCTAGTCATAGTCTTATAATAGGTTTTGAGTCATCTCATCTCAATAATGTCATTTTTGTTTCCAAATAAAGTTTGACAACCTCATTCCATGTCCTAGAAGCCTCACCATGTGTTTAGAAGTCATATCTCACATCATTTTGAAGAAATTTTGAAATTAGCTACGAATCCATGTTTGTGTAGTGCAGATAGTGTAAAAAGCCTATTTTGCACTATGAAATCACTAAACTAGGAGTTTTCGTAGCGCGCTATGAAACCACTGAAAAAACCTGTTTTAGCATAAAAGACTATGTTTTCAACTTTTACTCATCAACTTCTAGAAGGGTTCCTGAGTAGCTGTTAACTCAATTTTGAGGAAAGAGGATTTTATTCCTAAGATACTAAAATACAAAAACCTCTTTCAGTTTCTTCAAATACATTATGAGGTGGGAGAAATTTAGAGTTAAACTTGCGCTACGAAACTGCTGAAAGTCAAGCATTGTCTTCTTGTTTTAGCAGTCCTTTTCAAGATCATTTTCTGGTCACAAGAAAAGGTGTTTTGGAATTCTGAAGGAGGTTTATCTTCATAAACTCTACATCTACTATAAGATTTCTCACTTTCTTCATAAGTGTTATCAGTTGGGAGATACTAAGCTTTCTTTGAAACCCTAATTTTAGAGAACAGATTTTTCCTGCTTTACACGTGTTTTTAAAGGACAGATTCTGGATAGCTAGAGAAGTGTTTTAAAAAACAAAGAGAGGTTTTTGTTCTAGACAACATGTACTACAAAAAAATCCTTCAGTTTCGTCAAATATGTGATGGATGAGAAGATAAAGGCTCTGTCCCACGTGCTAATTTTCAAGGATCCTAAACCTAAAAATAGGGAAACATGTTCCCTAATTTCTAGGGTTTATCATTAGTAATAAGGTGACAACATGGGAGGCTTCATCAAATTCAACCTCATGAGGTCGCAGCTATCAAAGAATTCATTCAATTTTTAGTTAAGGTGGTTTAGTCATAACAAGGAGTTGTACTCCTAATCGTATTAGGACTCTAGCACTGTTAGTTAGTTGTCAAATGCATTTAAAGGTTTTTTTTATGGTTAGAATAGGTGTCAGTCATAGAAAAGTCGAATTTTGTTGATGAGGGATGATGGAATCCATGTTTTAAATGCTATATATAAAGCAAGAGATCAAATTAGCAAGGGGTTGGAGACTTTTTGGCTCAGCTGCTGCTCTATGTGCAGACTGTGTATATTTTTAACCTAATGTAGAGTTTCTACTTAGACAACTCAAGATTCATGAAGAGTTCTTGTATGTTACTATTTTGATGGCATCTTCTAGTACTTACATTGTAGTGGTGTTTAGTTATGATACTCAGAACTCATCAATGATGCTCTGACTTCCTTCATAGATAAAGTAATTGTGTTTCACTGTTTTATATTTGCATTTCTACACTTGAACTCTATAATGCCTTAGCTTCCATGCTAGTTGAAATGTTTTGGCTTCACTACTCAGGATTCAAAGGGAGTCTTTAATGTCCTATTGTCTCATGGATTTCCTCTTTCACTTACTTGTAGTGGTACAAATACATGTTACTTAGAACTCATCAATGATGCTCTAACTTCCTCCATGTATTTATAAGCTATTTTTCGTTACATTGTATAACTCTCTATGCCCTAACTTTCATGTTAAGTTGATCTTGTTGTGGTACTGAAACATACTTTGAATGCATAGCCAATGGTAGCTAACCTTCATCTTTCAACCTATAAACCTATAAAATCAAAAAACCATAGAGCTAGCCATATATCCATATCTTTAATCAATATCATTAACCCTTTGAGAGAACCCTCTCATGCTGAAGAGGCTAAGCCTTAGCTAAAAGATTGGTTTGAAATAGTTACACTCAGATACTCTGATCAGCAGCCTATCAGGGTCCTATTTTGGTGATAACACTTTCCATTTCCTAGAAAGCCATGGTGTTATGGGTTTTTCCACTTGATTGTTTTTTTACTGGTGCTCATATTCCCTATGGTTGTGGGTTGGAAAAAAAGCCCTAGAGGACCTAGAAAAACTTGGGTTGAATTACTAGTCCTCGAGCCCTTGGTCGGTTGAGTTACTAGTCCCTAGAATAGGGTTGAACAAACAATCTAGAGCGCTGGAAGGTTGTGGGATGAGTTACTAGTTTCTAGAGCCCTGGACAACTTGGGTAGAGATCGATCTGGTTGGTGTTAGTGATGTCTCGCCATGGAGGTGGAATCATTTTGGTTGAGCATTAAGGTGGTTTGGACTCTGGAAACCCTGGTTTGGTTTTGCTTTGGTTTAATCCAGGGGACCCCACATTCATTCTTGGAATATGGTGTGGGGGTGATTGGTTGAAAGGCAAATTTGGTTAAGCCTAATCTATGGTTGGGTGGTATGTAGAAGTTGTTGACTTGGTTGGCATTTGTATATGTTAATATGAGGCGTTTTCCTATTGTGATCTATGAGAGTTTTTAATGATTATGTTGGCGATATTATGGTTGAGTTGTCATGGTTTATATGTTGGTTATTTTCTAGTTATATGCTAGTTATGTGATGTGTATTGTCTATGGCTCTTACCGTGCATTATTTAGTTATTTATCGTTGATGAATGTATGGACTAATAAGTGTTGTTGCAACTATGTGGAGAGGGAATAGGGCCTTCTTGGTGATTCTGAGATGAATCTCAGACTGTTATGATCAGATATGCATTTATCACCTATAGCGTACATGCTTGCCATGTGTTTGACAAAATGTATGGTATGGACTAGTCATGTCTTGGGTCAATTCTTGCTCAAGTTTTGTATGAAAATATTTTTCATTATTTCATTTATCATTCTAAGAAGCTATAAGCAGTTATGGGTAGTGGTATGGACACTGGCCTGGAATGGTGGCTCAGATCTCAGGACCGCACCCTTTGATATGGAGATTTTGGGCTATAACCACATGGAGGCAGTGTTGCGCATGCAGTTGGAGGCCTATAACTATACCTAGACCTTGTCATGCATGCAGTTGGGGGTCTAGGTTAGTGAAAAAGAGCCCCAAATTAGGGTTTGGTCACCGGTGGTGGTCCTTTGGCCCATGAGTGTCCTATAGCCCAGAGGGATGTTGTGAGTTATCTGTTTGTGGTCAAATTATTAGCCCCACTTCCATAATGGGAGCTTGGAGGTCGTGCAATGTCATGGTAACTCTTCGTCTCATGCTTACCCTCACAGGCTTGTGAAATTGGGTAAATGTGGGAGGGGTGGTTACAGAAGCGATGGGAGGCTTTTTGAATGACAACAAACCCATAGAAACGCTCTTGTTACAGGGTTATGAAAATATTTGGGAAATATTTGAAATGAAGGATGAATTGGCTACGCTGAGTGATCACATGTGTAAAAGACTTTCGCAAAAGTGTACCTTCTGAGATTTTGATTGTACTTTTCATTTTAATAAAATCAACCTTTTATTTACATCTTTGTTACTATACATATACCATATATTTTATAACAATAATCTCTCGTTCTTACTCTCAATTGTTGTAGTTTATGCTCTATAGAATTCAAGGTCATTTTAACTAGATTCTAGTTAGCTCACTCCTTTATTTAAATGATTTTGGTCTCTGTTTTCTTTCATTTCTTTTTTATCTATCAATTGGTTCATTGTAAATGCTTTATTTCCATCATGTACATTCTTTCTTTATGCTAATGTAAATTCTCCTCTTCTATCACATAAAACCCATCATAAAAGAAAGAAACAAAACAAATCTATTTGCAATTTTAGAGCATTATGTCTCATTATCTTGTTCACTTAACAAGATTTGAGGAGTTTACTATAAATTTTAATTAACTTAAACACTGCACCAATAAGAAATTCACCCCTAATTTATCATGAAGATTCTTATTGCTCATATGTATCAATTCATAATAGACATTAAAAAAATTATTTCATAATACATTTCATATTGCTAAGAAGTAATATATAAGTTGAACAGATATACATTTAAGAAAACAAGATTTTGAACAATTCTTAAAGTGTCATGAGTCAAAAGAATCTATCATATTTGTAGCACTCAATAAGTCATTCAATAAAATAATTCTCTTAAAATATCATATAAATACCAAAATTAAATCATAGTTTAAAAATATTTATAAATCATTATTTTCAAGCACTATCTTGAAATAGATAACTTTATATTTTCAAATAATTAAAAAAAGGTAAAGAAATCTAAATAATTTTTGAACTTTTAAAATTACAAAGTAATTATTAATCATTTTCATCATTATTTTAAACATAATAAAAAATTTATTAACATATCATATCTTAATGTATAAAATATTTTCTAAGAAATCCAATAAAGATTTGATAGATACGTTTTTGATATTATTAAAAAAAATCACATTGATCGACGCACTTTTAATATTATTCAAAAATAAAAAATCACATTAAAAATTTTTGATGAGGAATTTTTGCTATTATTTAAAAATAAATATTAAAAATAGTACTACTCCCCAACCGTTTTTACCCTCAAACTTGTCCTATATATATTTTTATTATACCTGTTTAAAAGCTCGTCTTTAGTCAAGAAAGACGATTGTTATTCTAAGATGGCATCATGTTAAATATTCTATAGACATTGACATCCTGTCTCTTTTAAAGTAACATAATCTTACATTAATCAGTCATCTAAATTTGTTTGTGCGCATTATTACAAGATCTTTTGATGGAATTGAAGAATCTTCATGATCATCTATGTTTGTAGTCATTTTATTATTCATATTTAATATAACAAATTAAATTTAATTAAAACAAATTATTTTAATAAAAATATTAAACCATTTGAAGAAAATATCCTATTTATAAATTATGACTTTTGGATTTGCACAACTTGATTTGAAGTTTTATTCCAAGTGAGTTGTCATGTTGTGCCAGTCAAAAAGCTCTATAATAATCCACTGACAATGGAGTGTGACAGACGAGAGAGGTTGGCGTGTGCTCGTAGACCAGCTCAGAGGAACTACGCTGAAGATTGACGACGAAGTTGTAAGTGGTAGTTTAAAAATTATGTCTTTTTGTTTGAAAGTTATGGAAATTCTGATTATATTTTGAAAAAATCTTGTAGAAATTTTTTTAAATCCAAGTAAAAATTGTTAAAATTAGTAATTTTAGGTGTTTTAGATATTTTTGATGGTGCTGAATCTATTTCCACCATAAAAATCATGATCCAAAAATTACATCTACCAGACTTTTTACATTTTTTATCAAAATTCACTGACTTTTGAAGGTTGAACAAATTAATAAAAAATCTTTTGTAAAATCACCTCATGGAAGGATAATCCATATTTTTTAACCTTCAAGAATGCTTAATTTGTACGAGTTTAAATAAGCTTGATATTTTTTTCCAACGGGAAAAAATTTAATATCTTTATTAAAAAGTATTTGATACCACAAAGGAGATATTCAGAAAACCGACATTTAGTCATGAAAGGAGAAAAGAAAAAACCTAGCAAAACTTACGTTCTGAAAATGCATCTCAGAATTTTAGCACATACCAAAATAAAGCATCCAAACCTCAAAATCATAAATAGAAGGAGCCCTTTGCACAGATCGAGCCATGCAGCAGAATTTCAAAAAACATAAAACATTTTACCAAAACAGAGGAGGGCATCTGCCTCCCTATTTTGTTTCCTAAATACATGAATATAAATAGATATGTCTCTGAATGAAGAAATGATCGGCAAGATGTGGTTTATCCAGTTATGTCCCATACCAATTAATGATCGATTTAGAGTCACCAACGAACTTAATTACCAATCATTTTTTACATTTTATTAGTCCCCAAATACCACAATCTCAACCCTGAACTTTATTCCTTCACTATATTTTTTTATTCTTTTAAACTTTTTCAATGATTCCTAATGAAATCATTAGGTTTCATCACAGATAGTCTTTGTACATTCAAATTTTACATATTCAATAATTTAAAATAATAATTTTCTCAATCAGTTAAGAATTCTGATCGGTAAAATGTACAAAAATCACCTGTAACATTTGCACTATGTTAAAATAAAGCTGTATCAGATATTTTGAAAAGTTCAGAATAAATTGTGAAACTATTTTGGAGATACTAATATCATTTATATATAAAAGATCGGGATATATTAAAAATACATTTTTAGTATATGAACAAATTCAATGATGATGATTGATAAAGATGTAAATCCTATAAACTATAGAGATGACAAAACCTTGCACTAAAAAAGTGCAGCATTTCAGAAATCAATTTGTTTCACGTGCAACGTACAAATTCAGCACTTTCGTAAACTTCGTATTTCGTTTTGTCAGGAAGCGTTATCTGAACGCATAGCTCTGCAACCTGATGCTTCGACAAGCGACATCACGTTATCAGATTTTGGAGGACCACTGTAATGTCGTTCGTGGTGGCCTATTGTAGTGCTGTAATGGAATCCAAAATACTTGAAAATACATCCAAAACGTCTCGTTCATCGTTCCCCAGTCATGTGTCTTCCTAATAGGTTATTTATTATTGATGTATAAATGTGAGACTTTGAATAATTGAAAGGTGAAAAATAAATAAATTATTGGATAAGATAAGCTTGAAAATGAATATATACAATAGATTTGTGATTTATAATTTTAAAAGTCCCATACAAACCTACCACGTTTTCATAGACTCAGCGTTCTATTATTTATTGGAAACAATTATTGATGTATAATGATGAGACATTGAATAATTGAAGGGTGAAACATAAATAGAAGGGTGAAACATAAATAATTATGGGATAATATAAGCTTCAAAATAAATAAATACAAAATAGATATACAACATAGATATGATATTAAAATTTAGGTACAAACTTACCCGGTTTTATTTTCATAATTACAAGATTCCTTTGTTTAAGTTGTCGAATTTAGAATAGTTAGGAGATTTGATTAAAGTTGGTGTATAAGAAAAGAAGAACACTTCTTTTATTTGGAGAAGCCTAATGAAGGCCAAGCCTTGGCTTTTTCGTAATCTAAGATGGGAGGTAGGCATTAATATTTCCATTGGCCTTGATATTATAAAAGGTATGTAAGGAAATCATTTGCTCTCTGTGCCCATTATACAATTTCTAAATCATGCAAGTTTTTAGTTTCTAAATCACTTTGTTGTCCATGCGAGTCTATTCTATCCTCCCCTCATTAGTTGCACTTTAAGGATCTTGGGCTTCTTGTGGCTCATATTGACAGAGACAAGTGATAGTTTAGGCTTGGGAAGGAGGGTGTTACAAGGACATATATCGGTCAAGGAAACATATACTCTCATCAGTTAGGGGCTTAGGCTTCTTTACATGGAGTCATGGCTAGCAGAAATGTGGTGATGGGAGGTACCTTTGAAACTAAAGTGCTTCATGTGGTTCATGCTCAATAATTGGATCCTTATGTGGGAGAACATCTTGAAAAGGGGTTTTCACAGGTCAGACATTTTCTTTGTGTGGAGGGTTGAACAAAGATGTGGTTATCTCTTCCTCCAATGCCCATTTGTTGTTGTAATATGGAATGAGGTATCTATGTTTTATAAAACTCAAGTTGAGATTGATAGATCCTCTATTTGCATGTATCTCTCTAAGTGAATTGAAGGACATGCAGAACTAAGAAAACTTCTTTTCTACATCTATTGGGGTATATGGCAAAACATGAATGCTAGAGCTTTTGGTGCGAAACATGAATGCTAGAACTTTTGGCCATATCGTCCCTGAAGCAAGGTAGAGAGTCCTAAATTTGTTTGCTTTCATTGAGGAGATAGGGCCATGCATGCTTCTTAGGATAACATGTTCTTACAGGGAAATTGGGTTGTCAAAGCTTGTTGGTCTCTTTGATGGAGCTGCACCATAAGGGGAATGTGGGTGTGAAGCATATATAGTTCTAAATCTTGGCCAATCCTATTAGTTCAACTTGTCTAGAGGACCGCATAAATGTTAGTACTTTGGCATGTATTGAGGTGCACTAGGTGGCTGGAAGTTAAGGAGATTGTGATTGATGACAACTCTAAATCAGTTACTGAGTGGGCTAAGGGACATTCTAATTTTGGGTTGCCTTCTCTCTTCCACTAGATGCAACAGATCATAGCCTTGTTAGAATCCTTTAAACACATTTCATTCATCCACATATTCTGAGAGCATAATTCGGTGGCCAACTACCTCTTCAAAAGTGGTAGGCATGCTTTGCGAGCCATTAGCATTTTCAAATCATTGGGCCATTATTAGTTTTAAATCTTTGGTAGCAAGATCTCTCTCCAACTCTGGGTATTTCATTTTCTAGAGGCAACTTAGGATTCTCTTTTGCTACTCTAACAACATGTCAAACATCTTGTATGTAGTGATTTTTTAGCTTTTTCAGATTTTTTTGTTTCTAAGTAGAGTTAGGTCTGGTCTACTAAAGTTAAGACAGTCTATGTATTTTGATTAAAGTATTTTAGTGTTTCAATTTTTAGATAAGTATCAACTAGATATGTCTTTATCTCTCTAGATGTTGAATTACATTCTCTCCTCAAAAATTCTTTTCATAAATCTAGAAAATTAAACTATAAAAAATTTGTAACTGTAATTAATGAAAAATAAAGTGTTTTATTCTAATAAAACAAAAATAAAATAATTATTTAAATTTAATTTGTTCGTAACCCTTTTCAAAATATTTCAAAATCTACCATTTAATTCAATTCAGCAAACAATATTTTCAAAATATTTCAAAATCTACCATTTAATTCAATTCAGCAAACAATATTTTTTAATTATTAGGGCACTCCTAAATTCTAGACTCCCTTTCTGTTGGGAATCCATATATTTTTTGTTCAAAAGTTGGTATAACGAGATACGAACACCCATCATCATGGATTTGTATGCAATGTGTCACATGTGGGAAACAAATTTGTGTATGAAGACAATAGTGAAAGATTATTTTATTTTAAAACGTAAGGTGGCAAAGGATTGTTTTATGTCAGGTTAAACGTTGTATGATCTCAGAACTTCTCCTTAAATCCTTGGAAGCATCAAAGGATATTTATGAAACCGTTTAGGTGCCCCGTTATGAACCAGAACAGCAAATTGGTTGTATAAATAAAAAATGGATGAGCTATTATTTTTAATATTTAGAGTTATCACAGGAAACACTGTGCTGTTAAAATTCACATTCTCCGTCTTAAACCTAGGAATTATGTATTCATAACAACCGTAAACTTGTAAACAAAAATTAGATAATACTAATAAAAGAAATTATAAAATTTAAAACAACAATTATATATATTTTTATTTTTTAATAATTTTCTAAGAATATAATGGAATGAACGAAAATTAGAAACATCCCTTTATTAATAATAATTAATTAATACTTAAAATCCCTGACATAAAAATGTTTAATCTCCTTGAAATTGTATCAAAACCAAGTTATAAGCTCACTTCACGGAGTTCAGTATTGTAATAACTATTATAATTATTGATCTCATTTATCCTTAAAAAGGGCGTTTACAATCTTCTATGGGTAACGGTTATGATTGGGAAGTACTTAAAAATATAAATGTAAAATTATTTATAAAATATCTTGATTGAAAGAGACACAAATGTTAATATGGGTAATCATTTCTACTAATTTGAATAAACATAACAGTGATATTTAATACGTATGGATAATTTTTTATATAACAAATTTTTTGCATTAATATTATAAAAATGATTTTTTAAATATGATAATTATTTTTTTTTTATCAAAGAGATCAAAGTGTAGGAGTACTTTAATTCCTTTCAAGGTAGTATCAACCATTTATGTTGCTATACATATCTATGCATAAGAAATTAATAAAGTTTTGTGGAGAACAAACTTGTAGGTGTACACATTGCATACAAAAAAATTAAAAGAATAAATGAAGCATTACAGTGAGCATGTATATCTAATTTTACTGTTCAAAAAGATAGTAAGATAAGTACATAGCTCACAACCACATGCATTATACAATTTTTGGCTTCCATTTGAAAAATGTGAAAAGCCAAAAATTTTGGAAGTTTCATTGTTCAAAAGAGGAACAACTATAAGCTTTTGCAAAACTTATTGTTGTCACAAATCAACAACCTCCACCTAACAAAAATTTATCTCACCAAGCCCATTAAATCAACTTTTTTTCAAGCCAAGAGAAGTCATACTCCATTGTAGTTTTTTTTATGAATATGTCTGCACAATTTTCTTGAATATGAACCTTCATAAGGTCTACCTCCATCAATAAATTGTCTTACAAAATAGTATTTGATATCAATGCGGTTAGTCTTGCTATGAAAAGATGGATTAGTAGCCAAATGTATATCACTTTGACTATAACATAATGCATTAGTGTTGTCCTACTTATTTCCAAATGCATCCAAGCGATGCTTTAACTAGAATGCCTCTTTGCATTCACGTGACACAACTCTATATTCTAATTGACTCAGTAGTGGATAAAGAAATCGTTTCTAGAATCTTCAAAATCCAACTAATAGATCATTCAACAAAACTAATTACATGACATGAAGTAGATCTCTTTGTTTCCAAATCATGTTCAAAATATGAATCAACATAACCATAATCCAAATCACTATACCCATTAAAAATTATGGAATAATTACTTGTGCCTCTAAGATGCTAAAACACCCATTACATTGTTCTCCATTGATATTTTCCAAGATTTTCCATATATCTACTAATAACACTAAGTGCATGTGAAATATGTGGTCTAGTACATATCATTGAATACATTAAATGTCCTACTACACTGACATATGGTACATGAGACAATCATTTTCTTATTTAGTATTAGGACATAACCTTGAGAAAGTTTAAAATGGAAAGAAAAAGTGATATTTATAGGTTTCAAATTATTCATAGCAAACTCACGAGCATTTTCTCCACATACTTCTATTGTGGTAACCAAAACTTACCATTTTTCCTATTTCTATGTATTTCCATGTCCCAATTTTTTTTTGTTTCTCTTAGATAATTTATATCAAATGTCTTAACCAATTGAGCATTTATCCTATTGATCTCAACCATGGATTTTATGGAGACAAGCTTATCATCAATATATCACATCAAGATAATGCATATGCAATTTAAAAGTTTGATGTAAACACTATAGTCATACTCACTTCTAGAAAAGTTTTGGCTCACCATGAACTTCTTGTACCATTGTTTTAGAGACTGTTTCATACTATACAATAAATTCTTCAGCTTGCAAACAAAAAATTTCTTCTAATCTTTATATATATATATAATAATATATTATATATATATATATATGTTACCAATCAAAACGGGAACTTTACCAAGTTCTCACTTTTTTAGAGGTAGTGAATAAAACATATGATTTTGGAAAGTTGTCCATTGGGAAATACACATCTTTTTAACATATTTTTGAGACTTTTAAATTTTATTTAATGCACATTTTTTTAAATGTTAACGATTTTCATGCCAATTTTAAAAAGTGTTGATGCAACATCAACCCCTTTTTTTGGCTTAATTTTATAACTTTTATTTATTTTTTATATATTGAGTATAAATATTTTTTTAAAATTGTTAGTGATTTTCATGCGAATTTTGAAAAAATATTATTTTAAACATATTTTTGACATTTTCTATTGTTTAATGTGCTAAGTACGCACAATTATTTTAGCCATTGATTATTTAACCATTTTTCAAGACTCTCACTTATTCCTTTTCTTATTTTTGATCCTAAGATGCTTGTTTTTTAAAAGTTTTCCAAACTTGTGCTTTTTGTTTTGTTGTAATGTTGTTTATAATGAATTTTATTATTTTTTTGCAAATATTAACAAAATAATAACAATAATATTTTGAAGTTAGGATTTTTTATATGTTTATATATCGTTTATTAATACTTCAATACACATGAAAATAATTTTCACTAAAAAAATAATAATAATGGTAAACACTCAACAAAAAATACACATTCTGTATATAGATATTATTAAAAAAATTATGTATTTTGGGACTTTTTCGACAAATGATCAATTATGTGATTTCGCCAAAAAATTTCTAAACAAATTATGGATCACAGAAATCTAAATTCTTTAAAAATGACATGTTAAATAAAATATTTCTTATGAAAAATTTTAAATAAAAAAGTTGTAAAAATAACAGATTTATGAAAATTTTTTATAAATTTTATTTCCAGAAATATGAGATTTGAAGTGTGTTTTTTTTTCAAAAAAATAACATAAAATTTTAATTATATATATAAATGGAAATAATTTTTTAAAAAAAACTAAAATATTAAAAAAAATAATATTTGAAAAACAACAGATAATTAAAAATAAAACAAAAAATAAAGAAACAAAGAAAAATTTGACTCCCGCCTTTCGACCCGTTGGCTGGGGAGCACTAAAAGCAGAGCCAATGTTCAAATGCCACCCATGAGTCATGCACCGATTGCTCGATCCTTGGATGGAGGAGGGTTGATTCCATGAATCAACTCTTCGCTAGCGAGGGGCCAAAGAGATGATGCAGGACTGACGGAGATACGTACATAGGGGGACTGATTTTTTTAT
>APFE030002496.1:5071-25208 GCA_000404065.3 Pinus taeda
GGTGGCCACCAATATCCACCTGGATCATTCCTCCCCCCTTAGGAAGCAATGGTCCCCATTACGTTGAGTTCCTCCATGAGATGAGGAAACTTCTATTGAACTTGGTCCCTGGTGAAGGAGTTGGCATGCTTTGACAACATGATACAGTTGGATCTTCTGTTGGCGAGTGTGCTTGATCTGCATGTGCATGATTTTATCATTTGCAGCTTGTTCCATGCAATTTGGATTTAACTCTATTGGTGTGAGTTGTTATGCAATGTTAGATGTGTCAAGTAATGGTTGAAAGTATGACCGAAGGCGGTCCACATTGAACACTGGGTGTAGGCGAAGGAATGGGGGAATGTTGAGCTCAAATGCATTGTCTCCCGTAGCCTTGGTAATGGTGTAAGGACCATCTCAGAGTGGTCTAAGTTTCCAATAGGCTCCAATAAGGTGTTCCTTTTGCAAATGGAACCAGACTTTGTCGCCCACCTGAAACTTGTGTGGCACCCAATGTTGATCATGTTGTTGCTTTTACATGGCATTTGATTTCTCCAGAATGTCATGGACCTACTGGCGGATATGTTGGATGTGCTCAATGAATCTGTTTGCCTTATCTGTTTCAGGCTAGACATGAGCCGAATCTGCCTGAGTAGCTGCAAATGGCATGGCCACATCAATGGGACATAGTGGCTGGAATCCCAAGCCCACTTGAAAAGGGCTGTGGCCACTTGAGCTATGGAGAGCCCGATTATAGTTGTGCTAAACATAGGTGAGGGTCTCATCCCATGTGTGTGGATGCTTTGAGTTGTACATGCGCAAAATGTGTATGATCATCCTGTTGACAACCTCTGTCTGACCATCAGTTTGGGGATGGAAGGTTGTGGAATTAGTGAGTTTGGTATCCAGCATCGACCATAGACTGGACCAAAATGTACTTAGGAACCTGTTGTCTTGATCTGAGATGATAAACTGTGGGATCCCAAAGTGTACCCACACTTGCTCAAAGAAGAGTTTAGCAGTGGCTTCTGTTGTGATATTCTTCTTGCAGGCCGCCATAGTGGCCATCTTTGAGAACCTGTCGACGACCACAAAAACACAGCCGTTTCCATGCTTAGTAGAAGGAAGGCCCGACATGTAATCCATGGAGATGGATTCCCAAGGTCGACTAGGGGTAGGCAGTGGAGTATAGAGGCATTGCTTCTTGATGGTTGGTTTGGAAATGGCGCAGGCAATGCAGGATCTGATATACTTTCCGACATCCTGTCGAAGATTCGGCCAATAGAAATACTTATGCAGTACTGCAACTGTTTTCTCGACCCCAAAATGCCCAGCAGACCGACTGTAGTGTGCTTCCCAAATCATCTTGGCACACTCGCTTGAAGGAACACAAAGATGACCCAGGTGGCATAACAGGGCATCCCGGAGGTGAAAATCTGGAACATGCTGACCCTCCAAGAGTGTCTGGTATGTGTGGCCGAATTCTGGGTCAATTTTGTAGAGAAGTGGCCAATCAAAAGTCTTGTGCCCACAAGAGTTGAGCATGGTGGTTAATGCCATGATCGGTGGTCGAATGAGGCAATCTGCAACATTATTGGTGTTTTTTGAGTCTTTGATCGGAGAATCCACAGTAAGAGAATTTTTACACCAATGTTTCGAATCCCAAATGGTGTTGTCGTTCTTATACTTGATATTCAAATGGAACTGTTGTAGGTATGTGGACCACTTCTGATGGTGATCATTCTACAACTTCCCTTGTGTTTGTATGAACTATAGGGGTCAGTGGCCTGCGTGGATGACCGTTTCCTTCCCCAAAATGTAATGCTTCCATTTTCGGCAGGATTGCACAATGGAATACATCTGTAGCTTCATGTTCCGGATTATCCACAGTTTCCAGTTCAGTCTGTCGACGTTTCGAACCCCAACGGGGGTCCATCATCAGGACACTTCTGAAAGATAGAAATGAAATGAAAGAAAGATGAAAGATGATGAGAGAAGGAGCGGGAACCTGCTTATAAATACACAAAGGAACCCTAAAATGAGAGCCGACACTACTTTCCAATATTTCAAGAAATTAATTTATTTTTATTTGATATTTAATTTATTTTTATTATTAAGATTAATTAATCCATTAATTAATAAAATTATTATTATTAATATGATTATTATTATTAATGTAATTAATAGATATAATTAATTATAATATTAATTAAAATGATAAAATTATTAATACCTAATCTAATGGCATAATAATCATTTTAATTGTTTATTTTTATTTATTCTCATAATATTTTTATAGATTAATTCATTTTATTTTTATTTTACTTTCCTTTCCTTTAACTACCAATTTAATAAAACCCTAATCCCTTATTTCTATAACTAATTAATAACATATTTTATTTTATTATATTTATATTACTTTTATTATATTAATTATAAACCTAAACCCCTATTCTATTTTTATTTTACCAATGTTTAATCAGATTTCATTTTATTTTAATATACATTAAAATTAAATTAAGCCCTTAATTTAATTTTAATTTAATAATTAGGCCCTTAATTTAATTTAATTAATATTGAATTTTAATATTTTATAATAATTTAATTAAGCTCTTTCTATAAATTATATTATTGATTATATTATTTTTATTATAATAATTTTAAAAACCTAAACCCTAACTTATTTTATTTTACTATTGTTAATCAGATTCATTTTTATTTTAATTTAAATTAAGCCCTTAATTTAATTTTAATTTAATTAATTAAGTCATTAATTTAATTTAATATAAATTAAATTAAATTAAATTAATATAATTAATTAAATAAAATTAAAATTAAAAGATTTGCGATGATTAATTAATTATTAGATAGAACTCCTGATCGGAAGGTCTATTGATCTTGAGCTTCCAAGGGCTTCGAGGGGGTAATTCGTCTTATCAGGGGAAACCAGTTCCCACTGATTTCACTTCCATTGTCCCTGTTGAGGTTCCGAGGGAATTTCATAATTTCAATGGCCTCTCTCATTTTCCTTTTATGATAATTGTCCTCCCTTGCAATTACCTCAGCGTCTTCCAAACACATGTGATGTTTGGTCTTGGATGAGTGCTCTGCAAGGGCCGACGTACGAGATCTGTTATTCTTTATGTCAGCTGCGTGTTCTTTAAGCCTTACTTTCAGCGATCGACCCGTTTCCCCAATATAACTTCTACCACATGAGCAGTCAATCTTGGGATACTTCTGGACTGTGTCTCAAAGTGTCTCACTGTGATACGCCATTGGATGCCTGTGTTGAGTAAGGACTGCCCCAATAGCATAGTCAAAGGCATCTGTCTAGATCTCAAATGGTTGTTGCAAGTCTGGTAATGCGAGCACTGGTGCCGAGCATAGGCGATGTTTCAACTTTGTGAATGCCTTCTGTTGAGATTCATACCAAAATAATTTGGCTTTTGCTCCTCCCTTGGTGACTTGACTCAATAGCCAAGTGATATGAGAAAATCCCAACACAAACCTGCGGTATAATTTGGCAAGACCCAGAAAGCTGTGGAGGTCTGTCAGAGTGGTTGGAGATGGCCAATCTCGAATGACTTGGATCTTGGCTGGATCCACATAGACCCCCTATTCATCAATAATGTATCCTAGATACTGAACTTGGGTCATGCCAAAAGTGCATTTCTCCAAATTGGCATATAACTTGTGTTGTCGTAGTGTTTGGAGAACCAGTCGGATGTGGTGGAGGTGCTCTTCCCAACTCTGGCTGAAGATCAGGATGTCATCCAAGTATACCACTACAAATGAGTTAGTGAATGGACGCAAGATGTCATCCATTAGCCTTTTGAAGGTTGCAGGAGCATTCATCAACCCGAAAGGCATAACCAACCATTCTAAAAGGCCCTCCTTGGCTTTGAAGGCAGTCTTCCACACATCGAAGGGTTCGATTGCTACTTGGTGATATCTTGACTTTAAATAGATCTTTCTGAAATATTTCCCCCCTTCAGTTGGTCCAGAAGGTCATCGATCCGTGGGATCGGGTACCTATTTCAGACAGTGATCTTGTTTAGTGCACGATAGTCAATACAAAGTCTCCAAGTCCCATCCTTCTTCTATACCAACACGATCAAGCTCCCATAGGGCGATGAACTTGGTCGGATGTGACTTTTCTGCAGCAGCTCCTGAATCTGCCTCTTGATTTCATCGTTCTCCATAACAGAGCGTCGATAGATTGGTACATTGGGCAGCGGTGCACCCGGGTTTAGATCGATGGAGAGCTTGACCTGACAGTGCAGAGGAACCCCTGCGGGGGAGGTGAAGATGTCCTCGTACTCCTCCATGACCTTGTCCATCTGTAGTTGTCATGCGGAGGGGCCCTGTCTAGAGGTCGTGGCCACTGTCTTCTTCTTTCCTTGAGGGCATATCATAAGGAAAACAAATCTCCCAGTTTTGGAAATGAGCTTACTGCATTGTTTTGCAGTAACTAAAGAGATGGCAATAGGCAGTGCTGCCTCCGGTATCCTGTACAACTTATTTCCCAAAGTAACAATAACTGCATGAGGCCTTGAATCATACACTGCATGTCTCTTCCACAAGTATGGTTGGCTTAATAATACATCACAAACATTAAGGGGAGCAACATCACACAATACATCATCCGTTAAGGGCTTGATGTTGTATGGAAGGCAACACTGTTGACTCACGTGAAGATCCCGTCCTTGGTGAAGCCACCCGATGGTGTACGGTTGTGGATGTGTTGTGGTTAGTAAGCCCAACCATTTCATGGCCTCTGCCGAAATGAGGTTCTTTTGGCTCCCACTGTCGACAATGAACTATAGCGGGGAGCCATTTACCCACATTTGGGAGTGGAAGAGGCACTCCTCCTCCTCTGGATCTTCGAGTTCCTCCTTCTAGATCTTCATGGTGGCAACGGTGGTGTTGGGCTCTGCATCGATAATCTTCTTCCCTTTGTCATTCCCCTTATCAGGTTCTGACTCAGAGTCTCAACATGCATCTAATTCCGAATACTTTAGCTCGACCACAAGTGACTGCTTGGCTCGACACTCACTATGTTGTGAGTGGATCTCTTATGGAACTCACACCACTTTCCCATGTCCTTCTTCGGCTTCACGGTGTTGTTATTTGCTTGTGTCTTTGGCGGGTTGTCCTAGGCCACCCTGCCTTGGATTTGTCCTTTGTTCAGTGGTTTGGGGGCGCCATTCCCTTGCTTCGGATTTGCAGATCCAAAGTCTCGCTTCTTCTATTTAAATTTCTGCTCGATCTTGACAGCGTATTGGTATGTCGTGCTGAGCGAGGAGATGTCCAAGGACTCCATCTCGTCCTGGATGTACTTGTATAGGCAGCCGCGATATTTGAATACCAAATGCAGCTCAGAATCCTTGATACGCAACTTTGTGCGAAGGGTATGAAAAATATTGGTAAACTTGGGCACGTCTTGGTCCCTTCCCTACCATAACGTGGTCCACATTATGTATGTATCCTCATAGCTTTTGACAAGGTAGTATTTCTCCTTGATGGCATTCCGAAATGAATTCCAAGAAAAAAGTAAGGCCACACTTTCATCCTTCTTCTCGTAGTAGGTTTCCCACTAGTCCTTGACGTGGGGGGCGGCTTTGAGAAGAGTGAAAGTAATCTTTTCTCGGCCAGAAAAAATCATGAACAGAAAAATACCCTTATAACAGATTTAACCATTTATCTATAGTGTCTGCATCTATCTGAACCTCAAATATGGGAATGTCAAAGTTAACTTGTACCTTAAAGGGTGTGGCACTTCCAGAGTAGCTGTAGGAAGTGGATGTGTCGCCCCTGGGTAGCCGCTAAAGGATGTAGGCAAATTTGTCCATCATCGCGTTCCGTTTCCACTCGAGGGCCTCTTCAAGCAAGATTTTTATAAGATCTCCTGCCCCATCGTCTTTCTTTTCATCATCCATGGGAGGCCATCGGGATTTGCAAGGCTGGTCTTGCAAAGGTTTGACTAGTTCAAACCCTAACTCCTTATATCCCAGCCTTGTTGGGGACATGCAAAGAAAAACAGAGAAAGAGTAGACCACTCTAATACCACTGATCTAGATTTAATTAGGAACGCAACAAATTACAAAGATAACCATAAATATAGACATACAACATAAATAATACTTCATTTCATTAATGTAAAATACTGAAATATACTTACAAACAACAATGAAAATAAACTAGCTCGAGTGATGGTAACTTATCTCTGAGGAGATTTGTGGTGATTACATGCCTCTGAACTGTCTTACAATGAGGCTCGAAGGCCTATTTATTGTTGAGAAACAATGGAAAACCCTAAACATCCAAAACCCTAACGCTAGGAGATGAAGCGCCAAACTATGGCCCCCCGTTTTGGGTAAATTGGTACATCAACTTCTCGGGGTCGTAACTTTGGCATACGATCTCCGTTTCATGCACACAATACCTCGTTAGAAATATCTATCCGAGGAATACAACTTTGGGAAGAGAAACATTGGTCCATGGACCCATGTTGATCCTAGTTTTATGAAAAAGTTGTTTAGGGCCTCAAAACGGCTCCGGAGGTTCAGGACTCGAAAACTGCCAAAAATAGTAAATTGTGCTACAAATAAGGAAACTGAAAAACTGAAAGAAACAATGGTGGGGGTCCAAGTGGAATTGGCGGGTAGCCACCAATATCCACCTGGATCATTCCTCCCCCCTTAGGAAGCAATGGTCCCCATTGCATTGAGTTCCTCCATGAGATGAGGAAACTTCTGCTGAACTTGGTCCTTGGTGAGCTACTTGCCCTGGTGAAGGAGTTGGTCTGCTTTGACAACTCAATACAGTTAGATCTTCTGCTAGCGAGTGTGCTTGATCTGCATGTCCATGATCCGATCAGTTGTAGCTTTTTCCATGTAATTTGGGTTTAACTCTGTTGATTTGATTTGTTCTGCAATGTCAGATGTTTCTAGTAATGGTGGAAAGTATGGTCGAAGGCGGTCCACATTGAACACTCGGTGCAGGCGAAGGAATGGGGGAATGCTGAGCTTAAATATGTTGTCTCCCACAACCTTGGTAATGGTGTAAGGATCACATTGTTGTGGTCTGAGTTTCCAATAGGCTTCGGTAAAGTGTTCCTTTTGCAAATGCAACCATACTTTGTCGCTCACCTGAAACTTGTGTGGCACCTAATGTTGATCATGTCGTTGCTTGTATTTGGCATTTCATTTCTCCATAATGTCATGGACCTGCTGGCGAATACCAATGATTTGGATTTAATCAGGAATGCAACAAATTATAGAGATAACCATAAATACAGAGATACAATAGAAATAATACTTCATTTCATTAATGTAAAATATTGAAATATGCTTACAAACACCAATGGAAATAAACTAGCTTAGGCAATGGTAGCTTACCTCTGAGGAGAGATGTTGTGGCTACATGCCTTTGAATCATCTTACAATGAGGCTCAAAGGCCTATTTATTGTTGAGAAATAATGGAAAACCCTAAACATCCAAAACTCTAACCCTAGGAGATGAAATGCCAAACTATGCCCTTGTTTTGGGTAAATTGGTACATCAACCTCCCGGGGTCGTAACTTTGGCATACAATCTTCGTTTGACATGTACAATACCTCGTTAGAAATATCTATACGAGGAATACAACCTTGGGAAGAGAAACATCACTCCATGGACCCATGTTGCTCCCAGTTTTCCCAAAAAACGCTGTTTAGGGCCTCAAAATGGCTCGGAAGTTCAGGACCCGAAAAATTGCCAAAAGTATTAAGTTGTGCTACAAATAAGGAAACTGAAAAATTGAAAGAAACAATGGTGGGGGTCCAAGTGGAATTTGTGGGTGGCCACCAATATCCACCTGGATCATTCCTCCCCCCTTAAGGAAGCAATGGTCCCCATTGCGTTGAGTTCCTCCATGAGATGAGGAAACTTCTGCTGAACTTGGTCCCTGGTGAGCCACTTGCCCTGGTGAAGGAGTTGGCCTGCTTTGACAACTAGATACAATTTGATCTTCTGTTAACGAGTGTGCTTGATCTGCGTGTCCATGATCCGATCAGTTGCAACTTGTTCCATGCAATCTGGATTTAACTCTATTGGTGTGAGTTGTTCTGCAATGTTAGATGTGTCTAGAAATGGTGGAAAGTATGGTCGAAAGCGGCCCACATTGAACACTGGGTGTAGACGAAGGAATGGGGGAATGATGAGTTGAAATGCATTATCTCCCACAGCCTTAGTAATGGTGTAAGGGCCATGTCGAAGTGGTCTAAGTTTTCGATAGGCTCCGGTAAGGCGTTCCTTTTGCAAATGCAACTAGAATTTTTCGCCCACCTGAAACTTGTGTGACACCCGATGTTGATCATGTCGTTGCTTGTACTTGGCATTTGATTTCTCCATAATGTCATAGACCTGCTGGTGGATATGTTGGATGTGCTCAATGAAGCTGTTTGGCTTATCTGTTTCGGACTGGACATGAGTCGAACCTACTTGAGTAGATGCAAATGGCATGGCCACATCAATGGGACATAGTGGCTAGAATCCCAAGCCCACCTGAAAAGGGTTGTGGCTAGTCGAGCTATGGAGAGCTTGGCTATAGTTGTGCTGAACATAGGGGAGGCTCTCATCCCATGTGCATGGATTCTTTGAGTTGTACATGCGCAGAATGTGTACGATCATCTTGTTGACAACCTCTGTCTGGCCATCAGTTTGGCGATGGAAGGTTGTGGACTTAGTGAGTTTGGTGTCCAGCATCGACCAGAGACTGGACCAAAACGTACTGAGGAACCTGCTATCCTGATATGAGATGATAGACTGTGGGATACCAAAGTGTACCCACACTTGTTCAAAGAAGAGTTTAGCAGTGGATTCTGCTATGATATTCTTCTTGCAGGCCACGATAATGGCCATCTTTGAGAACCTGTCGACGACCACAAAAACACAATCATTTCCATGCTAAGTAGAAGGAAGGCCCGACATGTAATCCATGGAGATGGATTCCCAACGTTGATTACGGGTAAGCAGTAGAGTATCGAGGCCTTGCTTCTTGATGGTCGGTTTGGCAATGGTGCAGGAAGTGCAAGATCTGATGTACTTTTCGACATCTTGTCGAAGATTCAGCCTATAGAAATACTTCTGCAGTACTGCCACCATTTTCTCGACCTCGAAATGCCCAACAACCCGACTGTAGTGTGCTTCCAAAATCATCTTGGCATGCTTGCTTGAAGCAACACAACGGTGACCCAGGTGGCATAATAGGGCATCATGGAGGTGAAAATATGTAACATGTTGACCCTCCAAGAGTGTCTAGTATGTGTGGCTGAATTTTGGGTCACTTTTGTAGAGAAGTTGCCAATTAGAAGTCTCGTGCCCATAAGAGTTGAGCATGGTGGTTAACGCCATGATCAGTGGTTAACTGAGGCAATCTGCAACATTTTTGGTGTTGTCGTTCTTATACTTGATATTCAAATGAAACTCTTGAAGGTATGTGGACCACTTCTGATGGCGATTATTTTGCAACTTCCCTTGCGTCTGTATGAATTGTAGGGACTGGTGGTCTCTGTGGATGACTATTTCCTTCCCCAAAATGTAATACTTCCATTGTCGGCAGGCCTGCACAATGGAATACATCTCTTTGTCATAAGTAGGATACTTTCGGACTGTGTCTGAAAGTGTCTCATTGTGATATGCCATTGGATGCCCATGTTGAGTAAGGACTGTCCCAAAAAGATAGTCAAAGGCTTCTGTCTCAATCTCAAATGGTTGTTGCAAGTCTGGCAATGCGAGCACTGGTGCCGAGCAGAGGCGATGTTTGAACTCAGTGAATGCCTTCTGTTGACATTCAGACCAAAATAATTTTTCTTTCGCTCCTCCCTTGGTGACTTGATTCAAGGGCCAAGTGATATGAGAAAATACCACACGAACTTGCGGTAGAAGTTGGCAAGACCTAGAAAGTTGCAAAGGTCTGTCAGAGTGGTTGGAGATGGCCAATCTCGAATGACTTGGAACTTGGCTGGATCCACATGCACCCCATGTTCATCAATAATGTATCCCAGACACTGAACTTAGGTCATGCCAAAAGTGCATTTCTCCAAATTGGCACATAACTTGTGTTGCTGCAGTGTTTGGAGAACCTGTCGAATGTGGTGGAGGTTCTCTTCCCAACTCTAGCTAAAGATTAGGATGTCATCCAAGTATACCACTACATATGAGTTGGTGAATGGATGCAAGATGTCATCCATTAGCCTCCTGAAGGTTGTATGAGCATTTTTCAACCCGAAAGGCAACCAACCATTCGAAAAGGCCCTCCTTGGCTTTGAAGATAGTCTTCCACACATTGGAGGGTTCGATTAGTACTTGGTGATATTCTTACTCAAATCGATCTTGCTGAAATATTCCCCCCCTTCAATTGGTCCAGAAGGTCATCAATCCATGGGATCGGGTACCTATTCCGGACAGTGATCTTGTTCAGCATCCGATAGTCAATACAGAGTTTCCAAGTCCCATCCTTCTTTTGTACCAACACGATAGGGCTCCCACAGGGTGATGAACTCGGTCGGATGTGACCTTTCTGTAGTAGCTCCTGAATCTGTCTCTTGATTTCATCGTTCTCCAGAACGGAGTACTGATAGATTGGTCTATTGAGCAGTGGCGCACCTAGGGTCAGACCGATGGAGTGCTTGACCTGACAGTGTAGAGGAACCCCTGCGGGGGAGGTGAAGATGTCCTCGTACTCCTACACGACCTTGTCCATATGTAGTTGTTGTGTGGAGGGGCCCTGTCTCAAGGTTGTGGCCACCGTCTTCTTGTTTCCTTGAGGGTGTATCATCAAGAAAACAAATTTCCCAGTTTTGGAAATGAGCTTACTTCATTGTTTTGCAGTAACCAAAGAGATGACGGTAGGCGGTGCTACCTCTAGTATCTTGTACAACTTATTTCCCAAAGTAACAATAACAACACAAGGCCTTTACTCATATACAAGATGTTGCTTCCACAAGTATGGTTGACCTAATAATACATCATAAACATCAAGGGGAGCAATGTCACACAATCCCTCATCCCTGAAGGGATTGATATTGTATGGAAGGCGACACTGCTGGCTCACGCGAAGATCCTGTCCTTGGTGAAGCCACCTGATGGTGTACGGTTGTGGATCTGATGTGGTCTGTAAGCCCATCTGCTTCACGACCTCTGCCTAAATGAAGTTTTTTTGGCTCTCGCTGTCGACAATGAACTCTAGCTAGGAGCCCTTTACCCACATCTAGGAGTGGAAGAGGCGCTCCTCCTCCTTTGGATCTTCGGGTTCGTCATTCTGGATCTTTATGGTTGCAATGATGGCATTGGGCTCCACATCGATAATCTGCTTCCCTTTGCAATTCCTCTTATCGGGTTTTGACTCAGAGTTTGAACATATATCTGATTCCCAATACTTTAGCTTGGCCACCAATCACTGCTTGGCCCGACACTCACTTGTGTTGTGAGTGGAGCTTTTATGGAACTCACACCACTTTCTCATGTCCTTCTTCACCTTCAAGGTGTTGTTCTTTGCTTCCAACTTTGGCGGGTTGTCCCAATCCACCCCGCTTTGGCTTTGTCCTTTGTTCAGCAGTTTGGGGCGCCTTTCCCTTGCTTTAGATTTGCAGATCCAAAGTATTGCTTCTTCTGTTTAAACTTTTGCTCTGTCTTGACAACGTATCGGTACGTCGTTCCGAGCGAGGAGATGTCCAGGAACTCCATCTCATCCTGGATGTATCTGTGTAGGTAGCCGTAGTATTTGAGTACCAAATGCAGCTCAGAATCTGATGAGCCTCATCATTGGGTAATTGTATGGGCCTTAATTCACCTCATAGCTTAGAAAATTCAACTATTCTCACAACTTACTGCATACTTTTGATTATATTTTGTTTATGAGATGAGTTAGAGTTGGATATTTTTCTTTATGGTCTAATGTGCATTAATGCAGGATTAAAGGATAAAAGCAAGGAATTTTGGCAAAGACCTTGGTCAACACTTGAATGAGACAAGGGAGAGGAATTATAGGAGGTAAATCTTCCTCATTTACTACCCCTCCATTCGAATATTCCTCCATCAGCTCGAAGTGCAAATAGCCAAATCATGAGGACTAGAAGATAGTCAAGCAAGTGCAAGTCAAAGCACTAGTTTATCTCGAGTTTAGGAGACGAGCCTCCCTAATTTTAAGGAAGTCATTGGAGACTTCAAATATATAAGTAGAGAGGCTTAGGACCTCAGTAGGATTCAGATTTTGGATTGTAAAACTCTACTCTATTTTTGAGTTGCAAGACTTGTGACAGTTTTTGATGTAATCCATGGTTTTGATAATAAGAATGAGTTTGTTTTGAGCCAGAACTAAGTTAACTCAGAGGGCTGAAGCTCTTGGCTTAGGGCCCAACCCTAGCAGCCAAGGCTCCTCTTTATTGTACATGTATGCTAGCATAGGTTCATGGTTTAATTGTTCATTTCCTTAGGTAGTTGCATTTCCATTACAACAATGTAGAGTAGATTGGTTGTGTTTTAGTTTGCTTCCATTTGTGCCTTCTTTCAATTAGCAAGTTAGCAAGAAGAAAAAGATCACCATAAGGTTGTCAGCAGGTGTCTCGGCCTCACCTCCTCCCTCCGGGACCATGACTTGAGGAAGATACCCTTCAACAACCCCAAAAACATAGATTTCTAGTTCTTGCATGAGCTTTGGAGTTTGTTGTCTTGATTCAATACTTGGTTCATTTCATTGTCATCTTTTTCCATCACTCTCTTTCTGGAACAAGATCTCACTCATATTCTCATTTCCTTCAGCACTTCTTCATGCATAATATGGGCAATTGATTCATGCTTTTCTAGTTTATGAGAATGTATCTTGTTGCATAGTTCTTAGAAGACACACACATTTTAAGCATTGTAGGTACTTCAGGAGGAGGTCTAGACTTCATCACCAACATCCATCTTTCACCTCATCCACCTCAACCATCTCTTGGTCTACCCTCACCCTCACTAGTTTTTTGTCCTTTTTTCATTGAAATTCCCCTAGACACTTTGAAATGCTTAAGAGGAAGCTAATAAATCACATCTTAATCAAATTATACTCGTGGATTTCCTTACCATATGATCCATGACAAACCTAACCAATCACTGTCAACCGCGTGTCGCATAACTGACGTATTCATTTCAACGTCTGACTATAAGCGCTCCAAATCTCCATTGTCGATCTGTCTCGCTTGATCCAATAGTTATTGCGTCACCTGCTCGCCAACTAGCTTGGCTGATCTCGACCGATGATTAATCCCGTATGATCCAACGGCTATCGCGCAATCTCGTGTGAATTCTTGCACGACCGATATCTGATCGAGAGCGCGTGAGAAAAGTAGTTTTCCCGTGCTAGGTGTCACCCACTTAGGCTAATCACGTGAAATTTAGGAATACTGCTTACAACTCTTAGGGCGTGTGACATACTACTTACCACCTACGAAGATCGCTCCATCATTCTGCATGTTTTCCACCCTTCTGTCGACACGTGACTTGATGTGATCCATCTATCGACACGTGACTTGATGTGATCCATCCATCTATTAACTTAATCTCCTACGATAAGATTGTTAAGGTCTCTGGACACCACAATATATCTCCACAATGGTATGATATTGTCCACTTTGGACCTAAGCCCTCATGGATTTGTTTTTGGGCTTTACCCCAAAAGGCCTCATACCAATGGAGATATTTGTCCATCCTTATATACCCATGATCCTCCCCACTTCTAGTCGATGTGGGACTTTGGTCGTATACCCAACAATCCTCCCCTCGAACAAAGGACCATCGAGCCTCCCCTCAAACGATTATCCATCCGTCCACTCTCTACCAACCAGGATTCTCCTCTCCAATGCGTTGGAAGCACACACCTTACATGCAGCACCACCTGCCTCGAGAGCTTGCTCTATCCCAGGTCAACTCCTCTTCACCGTGTTGGGACCAGGACACGTCCGTGAAGAATCTGGAGCACACCGCTTGTCTAACCAAGCTCATCCACGGATCCCATCGTGATATTACCGGGGCCCACCACCTTTGTTCGACATTCCGAGGATTCATCCACTTGGCTAACTTCAGAACTTGGCTCTGATACCACTTGTTAAGAATTCTGGACACCACATATCTCCACAATGGTATGATATTGTCCACTTTGGACCTAAGCCCTCATGGATTTGTTTTTGGGCTTTACCCCAAAAGGCCTCATACCAATGGAGATATTTGTCCATCCTTATATACCCATGATCCTCCCCACTTCTAGTCAATGTGGGACTTTGGTCGTATACCCAACAAAGATCTCCGCTGCTCATCTTTCATTAATCCTATTCATTGATCTGACTAATCCAACGGTTCCTATGTGTTGTTGCTTCATTACTTCTTCCTTTCATTGATTTCGATCTTCGATTGCTCTTCCACTTGACTCCTTCTCGAACTTTGTTCTGCGTATTATTTAAATGTTGCCACTCCTAAGATTTGATTTGTTTATTCAATCAGACTCCAACACTATCCGATCATCACAATGCTCCTCTAAGCATTGTCCTCTCTCTCGTATTCTTTTTGAATTCCCTGCACACTTATGTTATGCAGAATTACTCTAATCCACACACAGTTAATAATTCAATTACTCAATACACACCACACAAACTCAGAAATCACACTTTTGTATTAATAAATAAATATTTACACAATGAGTTCATTCTCGGCTTGATCTTCTATATCAGTGGCCTTTCCTTTCACAAAAGGCCTCCTAGGACTCTTCCACACCATCCAAACACTCCATAGACCTTCTAGCCATCCTCAACCACCTTCCATCCACCTGTCACATCCACAAGAACAATTAAATTGCATGCTTGATTTTACCAAAAAAAAAAAACCAAAAAAGTGAAAAGAGATTTAGTTTAGTTTCCTTGCTTACACATTAGTATGGCTTGATGCTCTTTACTTCTGTAACTTAGATAACAACATTAGGTTAGTGTTGATTTAGCAATTTTGATTAGCATAGCTATTTAAATGGTTAACTAGGATATGGTGTGATTTAGCATTACATGTTGTTTTCTTCGTTACTACAGTAGAGTAGCTCTCTTAGAATAGATTTCTCTTCTTCCATTAAAGAATCAAGCTTCTTCTGACTCTATAGAAGTCTGGCTTGGAACCCCTGGGGTCTCTCACCAGATGAACAATGACAACAGGCAAGACCCTCACTTTTACTTGTGCATATAACACTATCACCTCCAAGTTTGTACAAAACCCCAGGTTGATAAGTAAAGCTAGTAGCCCAGGAGTTGCAGCATCCTTGTTGCAATATTGCCACTCATCACTTTTTGGCGCCGTTTCTGGGGAGGTGTCTGAGTAAAATGTGATTACCGCTTTCTTTTATTCTATTTCTAGTCTTCAATTTTCTGCCATTAGTTTATTTTTGGAAAAGTAATCTAGTAGCTTCCTTTCTTTCAGTTGTCATTAGCTGCTTTCCTTTCCGTTATGCAAGTAGAATTTCAATTCAACAAGTAACTTTTCTTTCTATTAGTAGTTTTCATTCAATAAGCAATTTCATTTCTGCAAAGTACTTCTAGCAAAAAAATCTTACAAAAACCAACCCAGAAACATTTCCTTTCATGCCTCATAGGAAGAGGGACAATTTAGGGAAATTCTTCCCAAATACCCCCACTGGATCCAGTAGCCAACCTTCTCTCTTCTTTAGTGGCTGTGAACTAGAGGAACCTTTAGGTGAGAAACCTGACATATTTGAAGAACCCATTCCTACTGAACCAACAGCTGAAAACCGAAATGACAGAGGGAATAGAGAGAGAGAGTTGAGGGTGCATTCCCCATTAGGGAAACCAACGGGGACACTAAGATGAAGAATATAAGCCCCTCTGCTCTACCTCATTTCCATGGCCTGACCACAGAGGACCCCGACACTTTCCTATTTGAGTTTGTCATTATATGCCAAACCTATGACTATACAGATGATGAGAAAAAGTCAAAACTGTTTTCATCTACCCTCAAGGATGCAACATTGTGCTGGTTCATGGGTTTACCTGGAGATAGTATCACAACTTGGGCTCAGATGCAACAGGCTTTTAAAAACAAGTATCAAGACTATTGTAGGTCAAAGGATATTAAAGAAGAGGTTTTTAGGATGACCATGGGCCAGGATGAATCCTTAGAAGACTATGAAGAAAGATTCCAGCTCAGTTATAAAACGGCTAGGTGCACACTTAACCCCGAGTCACTAAAGCTGGTCCTGCTCAGAGGAGTAAGGAAAGATCTTCTGGATACCTTACATTTGTTAGCAGGAGGAGATATCTACCAATTACCCTATGATGATATCAAGACTATCTTTAGAAACCATTCTAGGGCAGCCAGGAAATAGGGTAGGAGTAGTCAACCTATGGCCAGTACATCATCTTCCAACTCATCCATCAAGGGTGAAATTGGAAATATGTTGGAAGATTTCAAAAGTGAGATGCTGCAAACCCTTGCCTTGCAATTAGACACCATGTACATCAAAAGGAAGCAAGATGAAGCAGAGAGAGCCTTGGCCATCTTTTGCCTTAGTTGCACTAGGAGGCATCCTAGGAACGAATGTCCATTGAATTGCATTGAGATTTGCTCAGTCTATGAAGAAAACCACTCCACAAACAAGTGCCCTTGTTTACCCAGACTAAAAGTTGTATATCAAGGAGCTGGAAGGGTCATTGAGAGGCTTTGCTACATCAACCAAAGGAGACCTCCTGGGCCTAGACCATACCAACAAGGTATGCAAGGGTCATCCTATGCATATTACAACCCCAACCAAACCACAACTATACCGTCTCGGGGACCCCTTGCTCATCCTTCCTGGTCTACACCCCCTCCTTGGTCCTATGAATCTCAATATCATTCCTAGCTAGCCTACTAGTCATTTCAACCTTACCTTCTACCACAACCTCAGTGGAATACCCCACTCAAGGGGTGGAGGCCCCAATATAACAATTCTTCAGCTCTATTGCCTCCACCACCTACCCAACCACAACTCCTACACTCTGTTCTACCCAAGCAACCCCAGATGCTTGCCTACCCAAATCTGAACCTGAACAATAGGCAAGCTCAAGAAGTATACAGTGGAGAGACATCATACCCAGCTTATTATGTAGAAATCTAGGAGATCAACCTAAGATCTGGGAGAATTCTCCCGAATAACCAACCTCCCTATCCACATAGGGAGGTTGAGGAAGAAAGAGAGGAAAGAAACCTTAAAGTAAATCCACCCTTTCCTAAGAGATTAGCCCAACCACTCTAGACTACCCCATAAGAAACTGAACTTTTGGGAGAATTGAAAAATCTATGTGTAAAGATCCCCCTTATCCAGGCAATAAAAGATGTTCCCATTTACAATAAGTTGATTAAGGAGAAATGCTTCAAGCATCCAGGAAGAAGAAAAAGGGATGCCCCTACCATTAATGTCATTGGGCAGCTATTTGACTTAATGCTAGTGCAGGTAATATGTCCGAAATATTTGGACCCTGGAAACCCTGTAGTAAATGTGCACATTAATGGCACCATCGTCCCACACACTCTGATCAATCTCGGGGCTGCCATTAATGTGATGACCAAGGACACCATGCTCAAGCTCAATCTCCAAGGGTCATTGAGGAAGACGACAACAGTTCTACAACTTGCAAACCATTCCACAATCACCCCTGAGGGAATTGTGGAGGATGTGATGGTCTCCATTGACTCCTGGGAGTACCCTGCAGATTTTCTTGTTCTCTAGCCTAAGGATAAGCTTGTTGGTTACCCTCTCATCCTTGGGAGGCCATGGTTGGCCACAACCGATGCTTACATTAGCTACAGAGCTGGGAATATGACCATCAAGAACAAGCATATGTCCAAATAGTTAGTCCTATACCCTCCTGCTCAACCTTCTCTAGAGCATGATTTACCTTTATGGTTGGAAGAGGAGGAAGAAGATGAGGTTTATTTTGCCCAACTTTATGCTTTGGAAGCAACCATAGGAGGAGGACAACAAGATGAAGATGACTTAATTGAACACCTACTCCAAAGTCCAAATCCTAGTTCGTTACCATTACAAGAAGAAGTAAGGGAAACCCAGAACAATCATCCAATTGACTTATGCTTGGCCGATTCCAACCCACTCCGTGTCAAAACCATAGAATTTGGCCCAGAGAAAACTTTGAAAATTAATCCATCTCTTTCTGCTCTCGAAGAGGAAAAGCTATGCAATATGTTGAGAGAAAACCTAGAAGCCTTCGCTTGGAGTTACAAGGAAATGAAGAGAGTACACCCCTCATTGTGTCCTCACCACATATACATCAAAGAAGGTTGCAAGCTGGTCCGACAACCACAAAGGAGGATGAATCCAACTCTTAGATATATAGTCAAAGAACAACTGCAAAAGGTGCTAGATGCAGGATTCATTTACCCTATCTCCAATAGTGAGTGGGTCTCTCCTTTAGTGTTAGTTCCCATGAAAAATGGTAAGTGGAGGATTTGTGTCGATTACAGGGAGTTGAACAAAGCCACAAAGAAGGATCATTTTCCCCTACCCTTCATTGACCAAGTGCTAGATGGCCTGGCAGGGAAGAAGTTTTTTTTTTCTTTCCTAGATGGATTCAGTGGGCACAACCAAATCCAAATCTACCCAGAAGACTAGGATAAGACCACATTCACCTGTCCTTGGGGTACTTTTTCATAGAGGGGCCTTCCTTTTGGCCTATGCAATGCTCCTTCCACTTTCCAGGGAGTAGCCTTGAGTATTTTCTCCAAATTAGTACATGATGTGGTGGAAATTTATATGGATGATTTTACACCTTATGGCTATGATTTTTGTAGTGGCGAATCTAGGGTGCTAGATTAGACTAGATTTAATATCAACCAAGGTAGGTAAACTTAGAGGCACGTGTCTAAAGTCTATAGACATAAAAGGATCTCATCTACCTAACTAAGTGTCCGCTGTGACAGGCTACAACACTCCTTTACAGGAGATTGAAATATGTTTCCTCTCACACCTTAACACTCAGATCATCTAATTTATCTAACTGTTCTAAAGAAACAACGTATTGCTAGACTGAGTTTTCAACCCTCTTACAAGGACATTATCCACAAAAGCTCTTTCCAGCTAATACACTAAGCATTCATGAAAATCAAAAGCACACTGAAATTTTAAATGCATGAAAACGGAGTCCACAGAGATGCTTTGAAATCTAATGATCGATCAAATATTTTACAAGATATTGTTCAATGATCTAGCAATCAAATTCTCAAGCTATCACCGTGAATATTATTTGCAAGAATTTCTAATCAAATCGTTAAACTCACAGACAAGGAAATAACATTAAACACTATGCACACTATTCAAATTCGAAAACGCTATGGAAACGAAATTAAAAGTATACCAATCTCCACGTAGGGCCCATCCACGCTTCAATGGCACACTTAAGAAACTTCAAGCACTGTAGGAATAAAACGGTGACTGTAATTAAGTTCTGGAGATCGAAATCACATGCAAGAGCAATGTTCTGGAACAATACACAAATATAATAAGTGTTCTGGACAATACAATACACAGTCTTTATCTGCTTGTCTCCTATCCTATATTCCCCTCTAAATCAAATGTACATACATTATGCAGATGTTTCTGCTTTTACAAAAGAGTGATTTTTGTCCTTTGTAATCTAAACTGATTTCCAAAAGCAAAACAAAATCAGTTTGGGAAACTATGGCTTTTTGCTGCCTTTGTGACCAAAAAGGCTGGGTTTGACTAGCATTGACCATGTATCTAGGAGCGTTAGATTTGTTGTTGAATCGATATTTCACCATGCATGTACATTCCAGATCACGTTCCTATCCTTTGTTTTGATTTTCCTGCCATGCCACGTGTCACATCATAAACCATTTGCGGGAAGTCATGACATCCTATAATTTTTGTTGAAAATTTCTAATTTTTAACATAGAAATTCACAAATTAAATTTAATGTAAACTAACAACTATAATTCTTTTGATTAATAAATTTCGATGGATATGAGGGGTTTATGGGAGAAAAAGATAGAGAGATGATGGATTTCTAGAAGAAAAGGATGGCAATGAAATGGTACCAACATCTCCCCCAAGCTCAATGATTTAGCATGT
>APFE030002497.1:0-10323 GCA_000404065.3 Pinus taeda
AAATTGAGAGAAATGTCATCTAAATATCAAGGTTCGAATTTATTATATTTTTAATCATTGTCGAATTAGAATTGAATTCACTTTATTTTATTGAGCATGAGACTATGAGGGTTTTAAAACCTTTTTCCTTCTACTAATTTTGGTGGTGAAATATTCCACACTAGTTATTAAAACTACCTTTAAATTTTCTATTCTGTTATGGCACATGGATTTTTTTCATCTAAAGAATAACGAAATTTAGTGGGAGATATGGGCAAGTGAATTGAAATTCATTATGAGATAATGCAAGTTCGTCTGAGGCAATCATGGATGATCTCCCAAAGAAAGAGCGAAGCTATCTGACACTGAGGCATGTGAAATTGTTCTGAGGCAAAAACAGAATCAATCCCTCCTAAAATAGATCGAGCCCTCCTCAGGCTAAAATGAAGATTATCTAATGCTGAGCTAATGTCAGTTGATCTGAGGCAAGCATGAACGAATCTCCTAAAGAAGAGCGAGTTTATCTAAGACCGGGGCCTACGAAATTATTCTGAGACAAACCAGACTCAACCTTCCTAAGATAGATCGAGACTCCCTGAGGCTAAAGGAAGATTATCTAAGCTGGAATCGAATCTTCCTGAGCCTTGAGGCTGTTTGGAAGGCTAATTGGTACCTGTGGAGGAAGACCCAAAAGACCCTAAGGTAGCACAGGCTCCTGGGACAGATTTTCGAAAGAATTCCTGACAAATTCAGAGGCAGATTTAAGGTCCTTCACCAGAATAGAGTTCTGGTCAAATGATTATACAGTTAATTACTATTACGAGGTAATTCGGCACTGTTTTTCTGAGGCCAAGTCCGGCGGCCCTTGGTTAAATTCCCTGTAGCAGGATTGGAAAACTGTTCTGAGAATTTTTTTTGGACATCTCTATTGTGATCACAATTCTGTTACAATCTATTGATCAGTTTAAAGCAGTTCAGGACATTGGTAGGAAGACAGAATACTTTTACTTGTTTGATTGAATTTTGGAACCTATACTGGAACTATTGCCAAAATTCACGATTGAATTACAATATTAAATTTTATTCAAAGTAATTCAAGATCTGAGTTATACAATAAAGAAACATAGAACAGCAGTCATCTTGAGTTAGGGAAATTTACAGAACAGTGATCTTGACAAGTGGTCAAAAGAAATTAAAGCATCTGTTATGAGGTTTCAAAATGAGGATAGTAAAATGAACACAGAAAATTCGAAGTCCAAATTGGGTAAAGCCAAAGGATCATTTGATCATGCTACATTATAGTCTCTTTTTTTTTATTATTAATGGTCTCTGTAATTGTGGGGGTTAAGTTTGTTATATTTTCTAACTCCAAAACTAGACAAATTATTCCTTGTGATTTCCTTGCAGAAAATTAAATTTAATACAAGTCAAAGAATAAAATGCATACACTAGGATTTTAATTGGAAAAATAAAAATTACTAGCCGAAGCAAATGAAACCAATTTCCACAACACAGCAAAATATTTCAACCCTTCCAATCAGCTTTTCATAAAAATAATATCAAAGCTGACACAGGCTCCCTTAATGCAAAAATGGCCCGCTGAAAACAATTATAAGCTATAGTAAAAAGTTTCAAAATTTTTATTATTATTTTTTTTTTTTTTACATTAGCATACGCTTGTTGGTTTTAAATGGTTATATTAGTTGATAGGATGAGACTTTATTTAGTTTCTTTTTGAATATCTCATGTGGCACATCTACATAAGGAGTTTTTGGACCACCAATTTCATGTAGTAGGTCTCTGATATATCCGTTGAAAACTAGAAAAATTCTGTGAAATCTAATCCAGATTGGCAATACTGTGGTTCCCATGCAATCCTGGTGTGGGTATGCCTCTGGGTGAATTTGGTCTCATCATAGCCTAACGCTGAGGAAAAACAGAAGATGCCAATTATCATAAGTAACGAATCTGTCGTAGGGGTGTAAGGGATCCTCCCCCACACATCTAGCAAGGAATCCATTTCAACGCTTATGTGCCCTCTTCCTAAGAGAGCAACTCGGAGCAGCCAAAAATCAATGGCATTACCCAGCATGTTTTCCAATTCCTTATCTTACATTCCACAAAATCAATTGGAGAAATGGGAGTTGAACCATGCAAAGATTGTTGTTGATATGTCATCGTCTGCACTGATGTTTAACACTCAATTATTGAGATATAGACCTTTAGCCCCTAAATACCATGGGACTCCTCTGAAAACTTTATTCTTGTATTCTTCGTGTTCAAAGAAAATAGGGTAAAATCCTTTTTCCTCAATAAAAATGGCTTGCCAGACTTTCAGTGATACTAGTGAATCTTTACTATAAGCTATAGTAAAAAGTTTCAAAATTTTTCAAGGCCCCTGTATGGCCTGCATGTGGTTGATCCTCTTGAAAACCTGATTGTGAGTGACATGAAGTTTTTGATGAAGTTTTAGGTGAGAATCTTGAGGATGGAAACAAGGAAGATGTGTTTTCAACATCATATTCCACATGCAAAACAGACTCTGACAACTCCAAATCTGAAAGAGATCCTTGAGCTTCCCTCGAATCGGGATTGTGTACATGATTTGCTGCCAGAATATCAGCCCATTTTTATTTTTATCTGAGCTAAGAATGTTAGCAGTGATGCTCCTTCGGCAGATTCCATGAACAGGTTACATAAGAAGGTACTGCTTTAAAACAGGGATTTAAAGTTTTATTGAAAATAACAAGGCCATTGTGGAAGAAGATAATCGAGATACCACAATCCTACAGCAAGAAAAACCCCTGGTATTCGTCAGAAATCAAGTGATGATAATGAAATAGTCATAAAAGAAGAAGCTTTCATGGCATCCTCTGAAGATGATGCAAGAATGGAAGAAAATTTCAGTCTTTCAACCAATTTTCTAGATCTTATGATGAGTTTGCTGTCCAGGAAATTAAAAAATATGAGTATATTCCAGAGGAAGGATTGTGCTAAGAATTTGAAGGACAAAACAATGTATATCTGAGAAAAGAATACCACAATAATTCTGACACATGCATGCATCTGGATTGGTATCTTCGGTGAACCAAAGGAAGATTATATATGGTCTACATTGATAAACTACCAATCTTTGATGACCCTCAAGAGATATGGGATGATCCTAATGACAAATATGATAAAAGAAACCTTATTTATGACATCTATAATAGTGAAAAGAATGAGCCAAATTCCACTAGAAATTTGCCTCATGAAGGTCCTTCCTCTTGATGATTTCCTTGAGGATGATAATCATAATGTTGAACTTCCATGCTGGACAGCACACAAGGAAAATAATCGCAGAAGTTGTGGATCTTATCTTCTACAAGGCAAAGACATTCAAATTTGTAAGATGCAGATAAGGGGTTGTGTGGACCTGACCAAGAAGATCATTTGGAGATTGATGATCACAATGAAATTCTCGTACAAGACCACTTGGATCATTGTGAAGGAGAAAGTTCATGGCATTTGGAACCTATAACTTCTAGTAGTGCTTCCCCAACCAAAGGATGTTGTAATGAATCCTGTGAGTATTTGGAAGGTGTCGTTAGTGAAAGATTAATTATGGAGCTTGGATTCTTGGTAGCTAGCTTACAAACTCTAAAATAAGGAACAGTGGAGGCACTCTTTGACCTTGTGTGACACCCCAACATTCAATGTTTTAATATGCAGGTCTGACAAGCCATGTTTGAATTTTGACAGGGCAGGCTGGGACATGAAGTATACTTTTTTCATTTTCTATGGATATCTCTCAAAGTCATTATGACCTTGGTAAACTGTTGGAGCTCCTTAATGTAAATATTGGAACAACATTACAAGAGTTCTTACTGAACAACTTTCTCCACAGCAGTCTTCACAAAATTGGGCTAAGGAGCCTTAAAACAACTCAAATGACCACAATCCTAAGCATTCTCTTGATAGAAAAGTGCCTAGATTTGTGTGTAGCTAACAGCTACAGCATATAATCTTCCAAAATTTGATGTTGTCTTGTTCTACTTGATCATGAAGAATAGTGGAAAGGGTCATTGCAGCTTAGAGATGTTGAGGTGGTTTCATTGGATTACGGACTTCATGTTAGCAACCCCATGTTGAAGCATAGTTTGTGAAGGCCATTTTTGTGGTGAGATGATGGGGCCCTCAAATGCCCAAGGAGGACACTTGTCCCCAAGTTGGGGATAGCTGTTACCTACCAATGCGGGGTAACTTTGGAAAAGAAAGGACTTCTACAACATGGTCGAAGAACGAAAGTGAAGAGGGAGAGACCTGACATTTGACCTTTCAGTGTCAAGTACTTCTTCCTTTCATCACTGTGAGCATGTCCATCATGAATTCAAGGACACAAGATTCTGATATCCTTTGTGACATGGAAAACAAGATTCCAAAAGCTAAGAGCGACATCCACTAGTTCTTGTAAATATGGGCAATGAAACTGGATTCTTTTTAGATATTTGAGCAAAGACTCAAACCTCTATAGAAGGGACTACATAAATCTGTGTGAATTCATTCAACAAGACAGAAAGGTCATTTGCTTGGACGAGTGGAAAGAACAGGAATTTGTTTTTGTTGAGATCTTAACGTACAATACAAATGTCAGACATGAAACATTATTTACATTCATAATTGGTTTGAATGCTGACCTTAGTCGTAGTGGTACATAACACACATTGACTTCATCACTGTGTCCTAAATCTGTGAATTTGGATAGGGTTATCAATGTGTTGTCTGAGATAAGGATCAAACAATTTATTTTAACATTAGATGATTGAGGTTTGAGCTGAAACTGTTACATTTGCGGTGTTTAGCATGACTTTTCTGGAATAGCCTTGGGATATTCTAGTCATTATATAGTAGTTCTGAAGGCATGCTACGAGTAACTGTGAGCAGATTATAGAAGAAGGGCACCTATGGCAGTTCGTCCTGTTAAAACAATAGACCCCTATCCTCAAGTTCGACTGTGTAAATGATGAAATAGCGGAGAAATACTCCCTTAGTGCTTCCTGATGTATACCAATTAATGAGCATTCAAGTGTTATTTCAAATATGAAGCAAATTCAAAACAATGTCAAAATTTTCCAAATTTTCAAGAGAGCAGTGCTGTAAATGAAATTAAAGTTTAGATTCCAGCATACAATGGTCAGACTAGTGTCAAATAAACACATTAATGATGTTTAGTTATGACAGAAGACACCAGCCCCCAAGCACAAGACTATGTATGTAAAACAATGCATCCGCAATAACAATAAAATAGAAGATATATACTAGTTCCAGAATAAGAAAGTTGACATAACAATGATGCAATACACCCCGAAGTTTGATCATTCATACGGTAACAATTGAGTAGACATTGTCTTAGTGTCCCAATAAAATACCAATCTTTGATGAGAATAATTTACATTTGAAACTGCACGTCAGGGGTAGCCCGAGTAGTTGGGACAAATGATGTTAATGTCACCCACCTCAGTTCGAATCCTAGCTAAACTACCCAATATGATTTGCAGGCTATTATATCAGGCCAAGGGGTTATAGTGGCAGCAGTACAATACAATCTCGGGGTGGCATGGATGATAGTGTGTTCTAGATACCAATATCTCCTTGTGCATGTATTATAAAAAAAGAAATTACATTTGAAGCCAGCGATGTATCAAACTCAACTACGCATGCTTGAAAGTAATCCTCTGAAGATTTTGAGTGATATAAACACAACCATTATGTATTAAGTTGAACCAAGCCTGCTTGAAAGCAGTCCTTCAGTGATTTCAATTGTTATTAACAAAATTTATGTCATCCTAAAGAATGGATGAATAAACTAGAAAGTGTTATTCACTATCCAAACAAAACCATTGGTATTGAAAAAAAGGAGATGGGGAAAATTGTAGAAGAGCAGAACGACATTTTCCTAATTTGCCATCAAAATTACAGCTAGAATATAAAATAGACTTAATTATTTAGTTAGAATTAAAGCCATATAAAAAGTTTTTTTTTTTTTTTTTAGGATGACTCACCACATGACTGAACTAATATATATTTATCTTCAGTCTGTCAAGCAGTGTGGCAAGTTGATGTGCTTGTCATGATAATGACAAAAGTTCAATACCCTTCAGCCATGCTTCCTATAATAATGTCATTCACAGAACCTTTTTGAGATGTAAAGTCATGTTAATGAGACAAAACAAAAGTATCATGCTGAAGTGGAGGTGTTGTTTTATTGTAGTCCTTATGCTAATGTGAATTTTGGAGGGAGTCCAGGCATAAGTCTTGGTTGGCTTCAATACTAACAATTGCCCATAGTGGTGCAATGGCACTCCGACAGAATGCGTAGTATTAAAATGTTGTAGCCTAAGTTGTGTTTCAGATATACAAGTGTAGCTGGAATATCTAATCAAACAGTTTGACAAGAGTATGATTGTATTTGTTTAGGATCTTGAGACTTGAACCTTCCGTGAATTTGAAAAGGAATGTATAATTTCCTCAAAGCTGAATTGTGGTATTTCTACAAACTTCAAACCAGAAATGTAGCCTTAAAACTCAGCAATAGAAGCTGAATTGGAAGTAAGTTCCAAGTTTAAAGCAACCTCTCTCTTGAATGATATTTGTTTTTGTCTTGGTTGAAACGATTTCCAGGGCTCTGAAGGATAACTATCGTACTAATTAGAGCCTTGCCAAACTTGTAATGTTAATTCAGTTTTCCAACAACTTTTGAATATTATTTGGCTTTGTCTCTATTGAGTTGATTTTCGAGGATCTGAGGGATCACTATCAGACAAATTTGAGCTCCACAAAACCTGCATGCCCCCAAAATGGGAGAAGGAGAGCATCAAAGAGAGTCAGGAAATGGGCACATAAGACATGGCAAGAAGAGCTTATGCTGTCGTCAGTGCCATAGGAAGGAGGAATGTAGAGTTGCAACTGGAATAAGAGCTTGTCGTCAAACCATTGATCATGTCCTTAGTCACTAATGGCGATCTCAACTCAAATTGCTTCTCTAAGCCGTTTGACCGATCATGATTACTTGTAGTTCATTGTTTTGTTCATGGTCATCATCCAAGCTAGAGGTGTCCTAACTCTTCCCTACAAAGAGTATGCCGCCAAGGAATTTGAATTCTGTCTAGTCGAATTTAAGTCAGATATTTGTTTCTTAACTGGAACACAACCACGAAACTGGTTGTTCAAAGGTTGAATTCCCTATCCTCAAATGTCAGTTTAGTCTTTGTCCAACAACAATGAGAGTGTTGAGTTTGTGTCAAAATCAACAAGGTTCAATCTTGGGCTTGGCCCAGACATCAAGGCCATGAGCAGTTGTGATATCCATGACAATATCAGAGACAACATGGTGATGTTCATGTACATTTCGAGAACAGCCAGAAGAATGAGGAGGGTACCCTTGACTCAACTCAACCCAGTAACGTCCATGCTAGAAGCATGTACCTCCCCAATAGGAGAGCATATTAAATGAAGAGAAGCTAGTTGAACAAATGCTTTTCGTCTCCTACTGAGGCAAGTGTGCAGCTTTCCTATGTGAAAAAAAATCAAAAAGTGCTTACCCCTAAAGAAAGTAAGGGACCGAACAGGGTATAGCGATAAATAGACTCAACATATGAGAAGGAGACCAATTTTTAGCACGGATAAACAAGGTTAAGAAGATTCAATAGTATAACACGCCAAGAAGTAGCAGAAATTGAGAACAAATAACGGATTTGAGATAGATGAATCTGAATTTAAGGCTAAAAGTAATTTTACCTTATCAAAGACAAGAAAGACAAATTTGAAGCAAAAATTTCAAATTTAACGATGGAAGCACAAATCTTTAACAACAACAGAAATTTCAGGGTGAAAACATAAAAATTTGATGTCACATCCCAAGGAATGTCATGAGATCACAGTTTTCAGTAGCAGAACCTGACATTAACACTGTATTGGTGAGCAAACTGCAACGAAGCAGAATGTAAGTCTCAAAAAATAGCAGATTATAGTGCTTAATGGTATAAAGTAACCTAAAACATCATAACAGGCAAATAAAAAGCACCAGAAAAACTGGTTCAAAGCCGAAAATCAACTTACAAGTCATGATTACCTTCATATTTTTAAGAGGGCTGTGAATTTTTTAAACACTTGGAATCAAACCTGAGTTCTGGGGAGATGTTTTCTCGCTCATTTTTCCTGACCATATTTTTTTCAAACTCACGAATTCTGGTTGCATCGATACCAACTAGGGATCCACTCTAAAATGAGAAATGTTGTAATTTCTAGTCTGGCTTTTCACACTTGGATAAGGTAGAAATATGCAAATAAGGTAGAAAAATGCAAATAGAGGCAATGTTTTGGAAATATTTTATTTCAAGAACATGATTATAATCAGTGTATCGACCGGATGGCCTAAGAGAAAATATCTTAAACAGTCAATGTACTCTTTTTATCAATGAAAAAGAAAGAATTTTTGTTGTTTAAAAAAAAAACTATTCAGTTAAGTGGAGAAAGAATGGAATCTTATACACTCACACTTTTAATTAATGGGAGGTCCATTGTCTTGACTCAACCTGGAAAAAAAATGTGAAGGCCCAATTCAGAAAAGTGAAGACTTCAGTGGGTAAAGGATGGCAACCGCACAGCGCATTTCATTTCTTCTAATCATATATCGAGCATCAGAAATTGCAGAGCACATTAAGATCACATAGAGATTGCTAACGATTATCTTATACTCCACCATAAAAATGGAGGGTTTATGGATGCCCTTGCCCTCGGTAGAGCACAACGCTTCATCGAATATCCCGACCATGTCACCCATCTACTAGATATATTATATAGATTCTGGATCATCTCGGTTTCGTTCCTCCTCACTCAATTTCTCCACTTGGTTGAGAAACCCACGTACAACCTCGGTATCTGTATCGAGCAGATTTTAAATCTGCTCTCACACAACGGAGGGATTCTCGGAATAATCTTCAGAGTTCTGACAGGTCCAAATCTTCTATCACATGCTTTGTTATCATTTCAACTAATAAAAAAAAAACCCTTTTGATTTTTTGTTCAGGAAGAGGCAAAATCATCCCCCAGAGGGATAGTGAAACGTTCAGAAGCGCCATTGGGTATTTGGATCCTCGCCTGGATTTGGACAAAAGAGAAATAACTGTACTCAATGGAGATTGTAATAGGGGGACAAAAATAATAAAAGTTGAGCCTTTCAATTCTGTGAGGAAAAGAATGACTGTTGTGGGGATGCTTCCCGATGGAAAATACCGGGTTTATTGCAAAGGTGCCTCAGAAATCATCTTGAAAATGTGTAACAAGGGTCTAGATGGCAGTGGCAGCGTTGTTGCACTGGATGAAGTAGCAAGTAGTGATCTCAACAATATTATTAATGGTTTTGCTGCTGAATCTCTTCGAACTCTCTGCCTTGCTTATATAGACTTGGAAGATTATTTTGATCCAGAGAAACAAACCATTCCTACAAATGGTTATACAGGTATATGCATTGTCGGCATCAAGGATCCGCTGTGTCCTGGTGTCAAAGAAGCTGTTGAACTCTCTAGAACTGCAGGTATTACAGTGAGGATGGTCACTGGTGACAATATTAACACAGCGAAAGCAATTGCAGCAGAGTGTGGCATTTTAACAGATGATGGTGTGGCAATTGAAGGACCTGATTTTCGTAAGCCAACTTCATTATCAGTAAAGCAGTAGTCCAGAATTAATTCATTTCGGTGACAGTATAGAGGAATATTGAAGATTCAATTCCTTTCCACTTCAATAAGAAAAGGGATTGAGGATGGATTAGTGATTGTTTTGCTAGGCGACTAATAATTTTATGTGTTGAATGAATGATATTTAAGTGACATTTTCTTATTTTAGCTCAAAAGAAAATGCCAAAGGTGTTAACCACAACAGCTTAATAGCTATAAGGTCAGAGGTTCAAGCCCTCCTTCTAGCGATATTTGGGGTTTAGTGGGCTTTGAGTCCAGATTTTGAACCAAAGCTCTGATACCATGTGTAAGAACCCGATTCCAATTATTAGAGCCTCAATCTATTATACACTAACATATCTATTTTCCTGTTAATTTGAAAGTAATAAAAAGGAGCTTGCTGACCTTCTCACAAAGCTTTAAACATTTAACATCTTATCATATTATCATAAGAAACATAAATTAAGGTGAGCATTCCATTGATATCAACTTAACAAGAGTAGTCCATGGAAAAATACCTATTCCGACAGTTGATGATGATACCTTTGTCTTATAGCTCCAGCTGAATGCTCCTTCTCACCGACCCAACCGGATTTACCTCCCAGCCAACTAGGAAACAAATTCCTAG